>JAFBJS010000089.1:31589-42481 GCA_016785265.1 Paraplagusia blochii
GCACGTTCAGTGACGTTCTTCTTCAAACTCTCTGCGTATTTAGGACCAACAAACAAGTCTGTTGCACAGTAAACAAAACCTCTCTGCAGAAGAGCAGTTCCATCTTCTACCTGAAGGAGAAGCTGTAGGAGAACTTAAGAGATGTAGGCCATCAATATCGACAATCTGATTGGTGTAACCCAGGGATGTTTGACCAATGATAGTTAAGTTGTCTATCTAAATGGAAGTTGGTGGCCTAGTGGTTAAGGAAGCAGATTTGGGTTTGCAAGGTCCCCGGTTTGAATCCCCCTACCGCCAAGTTACCACTGAGGTCCACTGTTCGCTTTGTTGATGGGTTCAATACAGAGGTGACATTTCGTTGTGTGCAGTGGTTTGAACCAGAATGTCACAAAGAAATGTCATCTTTAAAATATAGGTAAGATTTTTATCGGATTTGTCTCCTATAATGAAAATCCGATGACACTTCAGTTTTGAGGTCAAATGTGTGTTTATATATGGCAGTGCTTCTCAAAGTGTGGGGCGGTGCCCCCTGGGGTGGCGCGGTACGATGCTGAGGGGGTCACGTGTGACCCTGGGGAACATTCTTTTTTCCGCCGTACGACAATAAAGTGTAATTTCACATCCTTGTTAGTTGAACTATATCTCTCTTTTTGTTTTCTTTATGTTAACAAGGATACGATGTTATACAGAGGTGTAGCTAGAACTATTTTATAGACAAAATGCGGTGGAGAGTTGGTGGTGGGGGTGGGGGCGCGAATTGTTTTCTTCTTGCGACGGGGGGGCGTAACAAAATGATTGAGAAGCACTGATATACAGGTATCCGTGATATCGGAATCGGTGTTTGGACAATATTGGTAAAAACATACATAAATAAATTTAGATCTGGCCGTGCCAAGGTTAAAATTTGCCGGATCACTAAGTGTTTGGACAATACAGCCACTAGGGGGCACAAGCCAGTGTTTCTTTTTTTTTTAGTGCCAGTCCGAAACCTTGATAAATGGTGAGGGTTGCGTCAGGAAGGGCATCCGGCGTAAAACTTTGGTCAAATCAAAGATGCGAGACAGCAAAATGGACAGGAAAGAAGGGACAAGTCGTAAAAGGAAAACTACGTATTACGTTTTTTTCCAACATCCAAGTTTAATCTTTTTATTTCTTCTTCAGCTGTTTATTTATTGTGTTTAAAGTCGTCACATTATTGGTAACAGCAGCATCTGATACAGAACATCACTGTAGGTCATTGTTCTTGAAGCAGCAGCAGCAGTTGGACTGTCTTGGTTCTGAGAGGACATTTTCACTCTCCTCTAAAACCCAAAAATTCCCCAGTGCCTTTTTACTAAACTCCTCCAAGCGGTCCCAGCAGTGGACAGACATGACTGGGTCTGAGTTGGACTCTGGAAGTCTGAAACAAAGACGGATGCTGTGTGTGTGTACGGAGCTAATTACTGGAAGTAATTGAGGTGAACCTCTGGCTGCTTCGTCTGGACACTTTAGATAAGTCTCTGGAGGAGAACCGGCCAAAACAGAGGAGGAAGTGACGCCGCCATCTGGTGGACAATCTTGTTGCCAAAAGTTTGTAAAGAAGAAAGATAATCAATCACCCTTATTAGCGTCCAAGTCTAGGTAAAAAAGGTGGAACGAAGAAAACTAGCACCAGGTGGAGTAGAACTAGAGGATTTGTGTTGGTTTTACGTACTTCCATTTTCGTCTTCTTATCCATGGGCAAAGGGACAACAGTTTCCATGACTGCCACCCAAGTCACACTGCACCACACAGTATCTTCCTGTGCGTGATGACCAGTGTTGGGCAAGTTACTTTAAAATAGTAACTTATTACTTTACTAGTTACTTCTCTGAAAAAGTAACTAGTTACATTACTAGTTACTAAATTATAAAAGTAACTTAATAATAATAAAAACACATTAAAAAACTTAGCGTTGTGTTCAGTAGCAACTATCATGATGAAATGTAGTGGAACAATAAAAAACAAAATAGATGTTTAGCCTTTTTTGACAGACATCTTTATCGTAACCTCAACTTGCCACTGGCCGTCGTCTTGCTTGTGGGTGTGTCCTGCCTTACCGCATTGTGTGTGTGTGTGTGTGTGTGTGTGTGAGATTGTAAATTCCCTTATAAGGCAAAAAGACCCGCCCAGACCTCTTTCTGATTGGCTTAGCCTAAAACGTTAACCTTTGTCAACCAATCATCGCTCCTTTTCAACGCATGGGTTCAGTTAGTGTCCACGGCCGTCTTTCACTCATGACTGACAGGCACGAGACAGGCTCCACTGCCACACAGTCCTCTCTCCGTGGACGGGAGAAACCGTCCATTTGGACCACAGATAGTAACAAGTAACGAGACCCTTGACATCACAGTAACAATAATGGCGTTACGGAATTGGAAAAGTAACACTTTACTTTATCAGTTACCGAGAAAAGTAGTTTTGTTACGTAGCGGCGTTACAAGTAACTCATTAGTCCCAACACTGGTGGTGACACTAGTGGAATCTAACAACACAAACTGGGCTATGGCCCAGAGTTTGAACCCTGGAGCTTCCCACCAATGACAGAGACAATTCCTCTGGGACAAAATCTTCATTGTGTTCTATCAACATCAGGAGAAGAGAGTTTGTTAGAGCTTCAGGATCATGGGCAGATCCAGAGAAGTGACCTAGAAACATCTAAGAAATGTTGGTCAGGTCCAAAAAGGGTTCAGTTGTCATCAACTGGACTTCTTCTTGGAGATGAAAGACGTTCCAGTCCTCAACTGAAGAACTTCATCAGTTTCTGGTCGATGTCAGAGGGAACTCTAGTAGTTCTACTCCTCTGGACCACTGTCTTCACCACTGGACAAAGGTGTAAAGACTTGTTTAGGTCTCCTCACCTTCTTGGACAGAAACTGCTCCTGATGTTAATCAGCAGTCT
Source organism: Paraplagusia blochii (assembly GCA_016785265.1). Taxonomy (NCBI): domain Eukaryota; kingdom Metazoa; phylum Chordata; class Actinopteri; order Pleuronectiformes; family Cynoglossidae; genus Paraplagusia; species Paraplagusia blochii. The sequence goes on from JAFBJS010000089.1 coordinate 34,510, forward strand.
TCGTGTCTCATGTCCAGATGACTGTAGCAGACAATTGGTGAAGAAGTCCAGCTGCTGACATCTAAACCTTTTTGGATTTCATGACCTGGATGAAAAAGAATCTTCACAGACTCAGAATCTCAGTCAGACACAGAGAAGAAAAACATTGAATCAAACAGTTTTTCTCCACCTGTCAGATATGTTTTCCACTGCAGCAGATCAACCAATCACAATTAAGCCCTGAAAGGAAGGAAGGCAACAGATGAGTGGTTTGTTTTCCCATCAGGCTGCAGTGAAACAACGTTCCTGAATATTTTTCCCTCCCAGCCTCCCTCTCTCCCTCCGTCTCTCTCTCCAGCAGCAGTATTTTCTTACGTTTCCACATCACAGAATCTCATTAAGAGAAGAATCAGAACCTTGACAAGTGTTCCTGATCGGCAGTAGCTGGAACAATAACACACTTGGATAATTCTCCCCCTCCGTCGTTCCCCCGAAGAAGGAGAAGATGAAATGATAATTTTGGCCTGGAGATGAAGCCGAGGAGCCAGGATGAGACGGATCCAGACTCCGGGCCTGCGTTGGCCCAGAGCGGAATGAGTGTAGAAGAGAGGAGAGAGCTGTTGGCCCAGGAAGCTGTAAGGGAGAAGATCGCTACCAGGAACTTTCTCAGCTCAAGGCTGGAGTGAAACCCAAACAGTTCTCCCTGCAGTAGCTGAGTTGCCCCTCTGCTCTCAGTTATACGTCTGTGTATTGGCGAGAAACTTTAAATTGTCCTTATACTTCTGCCTTTTCCATGCAATACCCACAATCGCCCCAAGAGGCAGTGTTTTAGCTTTTATTTTTTACACGCCATTTATCGCAGTTTACACTAAGCTCCACCTATCTACACCCAGACCCTCTTGTCAAAATAGGTGGAATTATGGTCCATGGGTTAAAACTTTGCCTACACCTCGGTTGGATGTTCAAACGAAACACAAAAATAAATAAAATGCGACATAAATATTTGCATGTTATTTGATGATCATGAACTCGATACAGTGCTAAGTGCTTGCCTAGCGGTTAAGGAAGTGGACTTCAAGGGTCAAGGGCTTCAGGTTCTAATCCCCCAGCTGCCAAGTTGCCACTGGGGTGATACGATCATGGCAATGTCCCAACCCGCATAACGGTTGGGACATTGCGATAGAGCAGTGTGATTTGGGTGGCTGTGGTGGAGACTAAGATCCAGTACTCTAGTTTTCTCGTCAGAATTTTGATACTTTGGAGCAGAAGTTCCCAATAAGTATCGTCTATTGGGGATCTTTTGGGGCAGTGGTGGCTTAGTGGTTAAGGAAGCGGACTTGGGTCCTCAAGGCGTCAGGTTCGATTCCACCAGCTGCCAGGTTGCCACTGAGGTGCTCTAAGCACAGCACCGTAGCAATGCAATGTCAAACTTGTTACCACCAGGGGGCCACTATTACAATACAATTTCCAGTTGTAATATGGAGGACTACTCTATTACATATTAATATATATATAACTGAAATTTATTATTATTTATTTATGTAACTAATATTGTTCATTGCTGTGTAAGAAAGGTAATTTTAATTTATCAGCTGGGCCGGATTTGGTCCCCGGGCCTTGAGTTTGACACTCCCCTAATGCGATGGTCCCCAACCCCTGGGCCAGGGACCGGTCCCGGTCCATTTGTGAATTGATGCCGGGCCGCAGAGAAATAATGTTTCCTTTTGGCCCCATCTGTCTATTCCTCCACTTGATCCATACCCATATCAAGATGTGTATAAGAGACAGGGTGAATGCATGGCAGGAAATATTTTCTCAGTGAAGACAACAACAATAAACTCAAAATGACACAGAGTCATTGATACAAGATTCTAACTTTTTATACTGGTCTGGTAGGAGAAAATTATAGGCCTTGTTCACTTGAGAAATCCCTGTTGTGCCCATGCACAGTTAATTCAGGTAGGAAGATTTTATAGGTAGGAAAATATTTCAGAACACCAGAAATGTACTTTTAATAAGGGGTATTTATCTGCCACAACTTAACGACCGGTTCGTGAAAACATATACGAGACCTTCAACCAGTCCATGGCGCAAAAAAGGTTGGGGAACAAGGCCCTAATGGGTAAGCAGATGAAAATGATGTTTCATGTGGGGCTGTATATAAATATATAAAGTATATTCAGTTTATTTGAGTAATTATATTGTCATATATATGTTAATGTATTATCTGGTCATTTGTTTTGGGCACCGTCACTGCATTGGAGCATCTGTAAATTCTGATTTTAGTCCAAAACCTATTTAATATTTGTGGAATTAATGCAAATTAAAAAGTGTTTTTTTTTTTCCCCAGTATTATTCATATATTCCAAGGCTCACCCAGAATTCAACCTGAGACCAGGCTGTTTTCACGCAGCTGTGGAAATATATCCTGTAGGTTCTGTGCAGGAGAAAGACTTTTCCTCAGATTGACTTTAAACAAACTGCTCTCAGTGGAGTGTTTACAGACAAATAAGGAAGAAAAAAGAAAATGTTTTCTGTCGGATTTGACTTAAAACAGTCAGAGCACAACAACACACACAGACACACACACCTGCCCTCAGACAGTCAGTCCCTGTGCTGAGTGTTTGACAGTTGTTTGAAGGCCTGGTCCCAGAGACAGAGCAGAGTGAGTGCGTAAAATGGGTCAGAGGCTGAATCTCATTACTGGTGTGTGTGTGTGTGTGTGTGTGCGTTTGTGTGTGTGTGTGTGTGCGTGTGTGAGACCTTCAGGTCCTTCTTTCTGCGTCTGTTTGTCGAAGCTTCTGGTTTTAACATAACTACTTTGTCACTGATTTAATCTTAGACATACAAAACATTCACCAAGAGAAAATCCCTCTCTAGACCAAGGGTTTCAAACTTGCGGCCCGTGGGCCATTTGCGGCCCATGGGACGATATTTCGCGGCCCCCCACCTTGATGTGAAAGTTAAATTTATAACAATATTTTTGTTTCCCCACATTTTATGGTAAATCCTATAGTTCTCCAAACCCTGATCCACAGCCTCCTACTGGTTCAGTGTGGTATTACACAGAATCTATGGGAAACTGATTTTTTTATTCATTTTTTTTCTTTCGTAATGAACACTGAAAGCTGATGCAGCCCTACATTCCTTCGGGAATGTATCAAGAGCGATTTCATAGTTTAGAATCTGGTGGTCAGAATGACCCCTCACGGTCGTTTTAGTATTTCCTAACATCTCGGACTTCACTGATTAACTCAGTGCTTCTCAATCTTTTTCTGTTACCCACCACCCACTCTCCGCGGCAACCATAAATAATAGCATTTGCCTATAAAATAGTTCTAGCTACACCTCTGTATAACATTGTATCCTTGTTAACATAAAGAAAACGAAAAGAAAGAGATATAGTTCAACTAACAAGAATGTGCAATTACACTTTATTGTAGTACGATGAAAAAAAAAAAAATGTTCCCCAGGGTCACACGCGCCCCCCTCAGCATCGCACCGCACGCCCCCCCATGGGAGCTCACCCCACACTTTGAGAAGCACTGGATTAACTATACAGTTCCGGGTACTTGGTCACATCAATGATGGTGGGAAAAGGCCACCACTGCTGCCCAATATTTATTTATAATAATTCATTAAACATAAACTAATTATAATTGTTATAAATGTTGTTATTTTATTAGGTTAAATCGCTTGTTAATGCTCTATTATAAGGCTGACACTTTTGTTTCAGATACCGTGGGCCTCACCATATGACTTTGTAGACCTTAATCGGCCCGCGGGCCTCGAGTTTGACACGTTTCAGACGTTCTTTATTCCTGTTCTTAGTTCTCATACAGTAGAAAACTCTCTCTTGCTGTTATGCTTCATAGTTCCTTCAGCAATTTTTTTTTCTATCCCATCAGCCATTGCTGCTGCAGCAGTTATTCTTCTGTAGCTTCTTTTTTTAACGTCCAGGGTCAGAAAGTTCTGACAGGTCCGTACACGGTCAGCGGGGGGGGCGCCTCACAGTGGGAGATGCTGACTGGTACTGTAGGTGTTGAAAACTGCCCAGTTTACTGTCCTGATAATGGATTCACACCCAGGGAAAGAAGCTGCTGCTGCTGCTGCTCTTCATGGTCCTGTCAGATGAACCCAGTTGCAGGATTTCCTGGTCCTCAGGTTCTAATGGTTCTGTTTCTTGTCCCAGATCTGTAGAGTCCACTCTGTTGTACTGAGCTACGGCGAAAAAAGGATAAAAATCTTTACTTTACAGCAACAACACTTGATTCCGGGCTGCTCTGTCATGAAATAGTGCACGCTGTTTCCTTTTTTTTTTGAGGAGGTGGAGGGGGAGGTGGAGGAGGGAGCGGGATGCGGTGGTGAGGGTGGGATCCAATTTACGGCAGATGAGTGTGTGTGTCTCAGCAGGGATGGGAAAGTGTTTTCTGGTTCCTCCTTATTCTGCTGACACCAACAGCGGTGGTGAGAATGTTCACAGACCGGCTGAGAAGCTTCTCATCTCTCCAACTTTGTTCTTTTTTTTTTTTTTTTCTTCTTTTTCTTCTCCTCACAGTCGGTCCCTAAACCCATCGCCCTGGAGCCCTGCTTCGGAAACAAAGCTGCTGTGCTCTCCATCTTTGTGAGGTTACCCAGGGGCAGCGGAGGCATCCCTCCTCCAGGACAGTCTGGTAAAAAAACAAACACATTCTTCTTCTCCTTCTTCTTCTCCTTCTTCTTCTTCCTTTTAATCTTCTTTCGCTTTAATTAAACTCTTTCACTTTCAGCCCAAAGTTGGATCTTCTGACCCAGAATTTTGTTGTTGTTGTCCTTTAATTTGGCCTCAACTGGGCCGCGTTAGGGTTGGGAATTTGATTTAAAAAAAAAAAAGAAATTAACCAGAAACTTTAAGAAAGAGATAATGAGGGAGAAATATATGAGAAAGAACGAAAAGTGAGGTAGATACAGAACAAACGGGACAACAAAGATGAGAAACTAAAAGCAGAATCAGCAAATAAATGAATTTAACATTTGATTTATGTTCTTTAACTTTACAGAACAATGTTTGAAAAGACTTTTTTTTTTGACAGACTTTTCTCCTCTGCTCTTCACTCTCTCCATCCCTGCCACGGTGTGACTCCAGAGATTGTCATCATTTTGCCCCTGGCTCTCATTAATTACCACTCAAATGCTTTAGTCATTAGAGAGAGAGAGAGTTTCACTGTGTTTCCCTGGGGCAGTTTCAGCTCCTCTTCACTTTCCTCTCTCCTGTTCTCCTCTTCTCCTGTTCTCCTGTTCTTCTCCTCTAAAAGAACGTATTCCGACCTTCCCACAGTTAACGATCTGAGCGCAAAACCTGTTGAAGGTCCAGGATGATCCTGGGTCTGTGGAATATACTGTATTAATACTGGGGTGTGCAATGGAATCGTTTTGGATCAGTTTGGATCAAACTATTCGGATTGAACTGGATCAATCGTTTAAGATTTTTTATGAATCGTTCCTGATTCGGATCATAGCCTGTGAATCGAGATATGAATCAGATCGTTATGTGAGTGAATCATCACACCCCTTATATACGCTTTATATATATATACATATATATATATATTAGGGGTGTGCAAAATGAATCGTTTCGGATCGGTTTGGATCGAACTGAACCAAATTGGATCGGAACTGGATCGTTTAATATTTTTTATGAATCGTTCCTGAATCGTCTCACCCCTAATATACACCATATATATATATATATATATATATATATATATATATAGAGAGAGAGAGAGAGAGAGAGAGATAGATAGATATTAGGGGTGTGCAAATTAATCATTTTGGATCGGTTTGGATTGAACTGAACTGAATCGTATTGAACTGGATCAATCGTTTAATATTTTTATGAATCGTTCCTGAATCGGATCGTTATGTGAGTGAATCGTCACACCCCTAATATAGATTATATATATATATATCTATATATATATATATATAGACTATATATACTGTATATATTGTCTATATTAGGGGTGTACAATTGAATCATTTTGGATCGAACTGAACTGAATCGGATTAAACTGGATCAATCGTTTAATATTTTTTATGAATCGTTCCTGAATCGGATTGTAGCCTGTGAATGGAGATATGAATCAGATGGTTATGTGAGTGAATCGTATATATATATATATATATATATATATATATATATATATACATACAGTATATTAGGGGCGTGCAAATCGTTTTGGATCGAACTGGATTGATCGTTTAATATTGTTTGAAGAGTGATTTTATAGTTCAGAATCTGGTGGTCAGAATGACCGCTCACGGTCGTTTTAGTTTTTCCTAACATCCTGTTCTTTAAAGTGTAGAGAAACATATGGGAGAAGGCGATGTAGCCGTGAAATACCGATGATCAGGGCCTTCAAACACCGGGCACCATATCAATAATCCAGTTCGCCTTGTAGCTGTTTGTTGAGATTCAACACTAGTTTGTCACTGAATTAACCTCATAGAAAACCTTAACCAAGAGAAAGAAGAAGAAGTCCATTCTTCTTTGAGGAATCCTCACTGAGTAACTAAACGGTTCCTGGTACCGTTCCTAGTTGGAACTGGTTCTTGCTGTATAAAAACAGCAGATGGCGTCAGCTCAGTCAGTTGTCAGATTTTCTCCATCAGGGATGATCCAACTCCTTTTCACCAGTGAGTTCCCTTTGAAAAAAGAAAATATTTATTTCTAAATATTATTCATAATATATAATTTATGATAAAAAAAAAATTTCTTTAGACATAAGTGAAAAACATATTTATTTTGTCGGGTGCTTAGCACTGTATGGACCCACGTCATTAGCTACAGGAAGGATCACATTATGGAACGGTGTGATTTGGGTGGCAGTCGTGGAGACTGCTGCCCCTGAGACCCAGTAACAGAAGATAGGAAGATGAAGATGAAGGAATTTATCAGGATAAAAAACAATTAAGTAGAACTTCAAGAAATTATTACAAGACAAACACTTTTTTAGCTCACTCAGGCCACACAGAATGACTTGACGGGCCATATTTGGCCCCCTGGCCTTGAGTTTGAAACATGTACAGTAGGTTGAGGACGGAGTGAACTGAGAACACCTTGAAGTACGGCAGAAAAAATGTTTAGAATAATCAATGCACCTTTGTCTGCTGTGTTTTGTAAATCAGTGTCGCTCAATGGATTGTGTTCAACCAATCAGACGGTGGAACACCACCTGTAGGGGGCACTCAGCATGTAAAACAAAATCATAACACTTCAAACACCATCGACGTGCGATCCAGCAGCGGGCGGTTGGAGCGGCTGGTGTCGCTGCTGGCACCGAGCAGTGATTAAATGAATGGAATGTTTTTATTTGTGAATTTGTGTCCACATCATTCAACAACAAATCAGAACAAGGCTCCCAGCTGAGGCGGGCTCTAGAGGGGGACGACGCTGCTGTATGTGGATTAATAAGAAAGAAAGAAAGAAAGAAAGAAAGAAAGACAGAAAGAACACAAGCTAAATAATAGGATTTGTGACTGGGTTTACAATACTGATGCAGAGCAATGAACAATCTGAAGAAAACTGAAAATGAGGAAAAACTGCATCACCATATATATATAACAGTAGAAGAGCTGTCTCTTATACACATCTAGATGTGTATAAGAGACAGCATCAAGGATCAGCCCTGAGCCCCTTCTTGTTTGCTTTAGTGATGGACACATTGACAGATGAGGTCAGACAGGAGTCTCCATGGACCATGATGTTTGCAGATGACATTGTGATCTGCAGTGAGAGCAGGAAACAACTAGAAGAGAACCTGGAGAGGTGGAGGTTTGGACTAGAGAGAAGAGGAATGAAGGTCAGTGGTAGAAAGACAGAGTAGATGTGTGTGAATGAAAAGGGAAACAGTGGAATGGTGAGGTTACAAGGAGCAGAGGTGGAGAAGGTGGAGGAGTTTAGATACTGAGGATCAACTGTTCAGAGCAGTGGAGACTGTGGAGGAGACTGAGG
>JAFBJS010000096.1:0-46950 GCA_016785265.1 Paraplagusia blochii
TAAATACAATCGCAAAAAACTATAAAAGTTGTATCTATTCAGTTATTGATCCATCGGAGTTTTTAATCTTTTTATATATTTACCCCAAAGTCAATATTTATAAAAAAATTGTAAAAACTTTGGAGTACCACAATGAAATTTTTGATATTTATTTGTTAATCTAAAATTTAATGTCTCCAAAGTTGCCAAAAACAGTTGGGAAAAAATCTTTAGTAGCCGAAATAGCTCAGTTGGGAGAGCGTCAGACTGAAGATCTGAAGGTCCCTGGTTCAATCCCGGGTTTCGGCAGTAGCCTGTGGACAACATTTAGCTTGTAGCAAAACTAAATACAATCGAAAAACACTTTCAAAATTGTATCTATACTGTTCTTGGTTCATCAGAGTTCTGTCTCCTTTTATATGTTTACCCCAAACTCAAGGTTCATTAAATAGTTGTCAAATTTTGCGAGTACTGCAATAGTATTTTCTAGACTTATTTGTTAATATAAAAATTAACATCTTCAAAGTTGCGGATAACAGTTGAGAAAGCTTCTCTATCTAGCCGAAATAGCTCAGTTGGGAGAGCGTCAGACTGAAGATCTGAAGGTCCCTGGTTCAATCCCGGGTTTCGGCAGTAGCCTGTGGACAACATTTAGCTTGTAGCAAAACTAAATATAATCGAAAAAAACTTTCAAACTTGTATCTATGCTGTTCTTGGTTCATAAGAGTTCTTCTCCTTTTATATGTTTACCCCAAACTCAAGGTTCATTAAATAGTTGTCAAATTTTGCGAGTACTGCAATAGTATTTTCTAGACTTATTTGTTAATATAAAAATTAACATCTTCAAAGTTGCGGATAACAGTTGAGAAAGCTTCTCTATCTAGCCGAAATAGCTCAGTTGGGAGAGCGTCAGACTGAAGATCTGAAGGTCCCTGGTTCAATCCCGGGTTTCGGCAGTAGCCTGTGGACAACATTTAGCTTGTAGCAAAACTAAATACAATTGAAAAACACTTTCAAAATTGTATCTATACTGTTCTTGGTTCATCAGAGTTCTGTCTCCTTTTATATGTTTACCCCAAACTCATGGTTCATTAAATAGTTGTCAAATTTTGCGAGTACTGCAATAGTATTTTCTAGACTTATTTGTTAATGTAAAAATTAATATCTCCAAAGTTGCGGATAACAGTTGAGAACGCCGCTCTATGTAGCCGAAATAGCTCAGTTGGGAGAGCGTCAGACTGAAGATCTGAAGGTCCCTGGTTCAATCCCGGGTTTCGGCAGTAGACTGTGGGCAACATTTAGCTTGTAGCAAAGAAACTAAATACAATCGCAAAAAACTATAAAAATTGCATCTATTCAGTTATTGATCCATCAGAGTTTTTAATCTTTGTATATGATTACCCCAAACACAATATTTATAAAAAAATTGTCAAAACTTTGGAGTACCACAATAAAATTTTTGATACTTATATGTTAATCTAAAAATGTATATCTACAAAGTTGCCAATAACAGTTGGGAAAACCTCTTTAGTAGCCGAAATAGCTCAGTTGGGAGAGCGTCAGACTGAAGATCTGAAGGTCCCTGGTTCAATCCCGGGTTTCGGCAGTAGACTGTGGGCAACATTTAGCTTGTAGCAAAAAAACTAAATACAATCGAAGAAAACTTTCAAAATTGTATCTATACTGTTCTTGGTTCATCAGAGTTCTGTCTCCTTTTATATGTTTACCCCAAACTCAAGGTTCATTAAATAGTTGTCAAATTTTGCGAATACTGCAATAGTATTTTCTAGACTTATTTGTTAATGTAAAAATTAATATCTCCAAAGTTGCGGATAACAGTTGAGAAAGCCTCTCTATGTAGCCGAAATAGCTCAGTTGGGAGAGCGTCAGACTGAAGATCTGAAGGTCCCTGGTTCAATCCCGGGTTTCGGCAGTAGCCTGTGGACAACATTTAGCTTCTAGCAAAAAAACTAAATACAATTGCAAAAAACTATAAAAAATTGCATCTATTCAATTATTGATCTATCAGAGCTTTTAATCTTTTTATATGATTACCCCAAAGTCAATATTTATAAAAAAATTGTCAAAACTTTGGAGTACCACAATGAAATTTTTGATAGTTAATTGTTAATCTAAAAATTAATGTCTACAAAGCTGCCAAAGACAGTTGAGAAAAATTCGTTAGTAGCCGAAATAGCTCAGTTGGGAGAGCGTCAGACTGAAGATGTGAAGGTGCCTGGTTCAATTCTGGGTTTTGGCAGTAGCCTGTGGACAACATTTAGCTTGTAGCAAAAAAACTAAATACAATCGCAAAAAACATAAAAGTTGTATCTATTCAGTTATTGATCCATCAGAGTTTTTAATCTTTTTATATGTTTACCCCAAAGTCAATATTTATAAAAAAATTGTCAAAACGTTGGAGTACCACAATGAAATTTTTGATAGTTATTTGTTAATTTAAAATTTAATATTTACAAAGTTGCCAAAAAAAGTTGGGAAAACTTCTTTGGTAGCTGAAATAGCTCAGTTGGGAGAGCGTCAGACTGAAGATCTGAAGGTCCCTGGTTCAATCCCGGGTTTCGGCAGTAGCCTGTGGACAACATTTAGCTTGTAGCAAAACTAAATACAATCGAAAAAATCTTTCAAAATTGTATCTATACTGTTCTTGGTTCATCAGAGTTCTGTCTCCTTTTATATGTTTACCCCAAACTCAAGGTTCATCAAATAGTTGTGAAATTTTGTGAGTACTGCAATAGTATTTTCTAGACTTATTTGTTAATGTAAAAATTAACATCTCCAAAGTTGCGGATAACAGTTGAGAAAGCTTCTCTATGTAGCCGAAATAGCTCAGTTGGGAGAGCGTCAGACTGAAGATCTGAAGGTCCCTGGTTCAATCCCGGGTTTCGGCAGTAGCCTGTTGACAACATTTAGCTTGTAGCAAAGAAACTAAATACAATCGCAAAAAACTATAAAAATTGCATCTATTCAATTATTAATCTATCAGAGTTTTTAATCTTTTTATATGATTACCCCAAAGTCAATATTTATAAAAAAATTGTCAAAACTTTGGAGTACCACAATGAAATTTTTGATAGTTATTTGTTAATCTAAAAATTAATATCTACAAAGTTGCCAAAAACAGTTGGGAAACCTTCTTTAGTAGCCGAAATAGCTCAGTTGGGAGAGCGTCAGACTGAAGATCTGAAGGTCCCTGGTTCAATCCTGGATTTCGGCAGTAGCCTGTGGACAACATTTAGCTTGTAGCAAAACTAAATACAATCGAAAAACACTTTCAAAATTGTATCTATACTGTTCTTGGTTCATCAGAGTTCTGTCTCCTTTTATATGTTTACCACAAACTCAAGGTTCATTAAATAGTTGTCAAATTTTGCGAGTACTGCAATAGTATTTTCTAGACTTATTTGTTAATGTGAAAATTAACATCTCCAAAGTTGCGGATAACAGTTGAGAAAGCTTCTCTATGTAGCCGAAATAGCTCAGTTGGGAGAGCGTCAGACTGAAGATCTGAAGGTCCCTGGTTCAATCCCGGGTTTCGGCAGTAGCCTGTGGGCAACATTTAGCTTGTAGCAAAAAAACTAAATACAATCGCAAAAAACTATAAGAATTGTATCTATTCAGTTTTTGGTTCATCAGATCTTTTTATATGATTACCCCAAACTCAATATTTTTTACAAAATTGTCCAAACTTTGGAGTACCACAATGAAATGATTGATACTAATTGGTTAGTGTAAAAATGTATATCTTCAAAGTTGCGGTTAACAGTTTAGAAAACTTCTCTTTATAGCCGGAATAGCTCAGTTGGGAGAACATATAAAAGGAGACAGTGGACCAGTAACTGAATAGATACAATTTTGAAATTTTTTTTGCCATCGTATATTTATATATAATTATGCTACTAAGTAAATGTCGACAACATGTTACTACAGAAACCCGGGACTGAACCAGGGACTTTCAGATGTTCACTCTGACGCTTTCCTTAGTGAGCTATTACGGCTACAAACAGAAGTTAATTCGTAAAACAATAGTACAAAAGAATAAAAATACATTTGAAAAAATACTTTAAAAATTCTAACTATTCAGTTGGTCCACCAGAGCACTTTCTCCTTTTATATGTTTACCCCAAACTCATTATTTTTTAAAACATTGTCAAATCTTTGTAGTACTATAATAGAATTATTTGGACTTATTTGTTAATCTAGGGGTCTCCAAACTTTTCCACAAAGGGCTGGTTTTTGTTCCAACCAAGCAGCAGCACACCTGCATTGACAGGTTTAATCAACAGATCACAGTCATCAGACACCTGATTGGTCAAGCTATGTGCTCTTGCTTTATTGGAACAAATACCAACAGCCACACCGGCCCTTTGTGGAACAGTTTCGAGACCCCTAAATGTTAAGCTTGTGCCAAAAAAAAAAAACGAAATTCAATAACAAAAACTTTTAAAATTATGTTTACCCCAAACTCAATATTCATAAAAAAAGTTGTCAAATCTTTGGAGTACTACTACATTCATTCATTTTCATCCGCTTGTCCGGAGCCGGGTCGCGGGGGCAACATTCTGAGGAGGGACGCCCAAACTTCTCTCTCCCTAGACACTTCTTCAAGCTCGTCTGGGGGGATCCCAAGGCGTTCCCAGGCCAGCCGGGCAACATAGTCGCTCCAGCGTGTACTAGGTCTTCCTCTGGGTCTAGGAAGTCTCTGGGTACCCCAAACTCAATATTTATTTTAAAAAGTTGCCAAATATTGTGGAGTACTACAATAGAGTGATTATTTCTTATTTTTGATCTAAAAAAGAAATATCTCCAAAGTTGCAGAAAACCGTTGAGAAATGTTGAACTTTCAGCCATTGCTTGGTTGGAGGAGTTTGCAGACCGAAGAACTGGTTGTCTCTGGTTCAATCCCGTGTTTCCGTAGTAACAACATTTGTTTTGTGGCAAAATAAAATTAAGAAAAAAAAAATGAAATACAATGGCAAAAACCTTGCAAAAGACTTAGATATTAAGGATTCAGTTATTGGTCCATCAGAGCAGAGTCTCCTTTAATATAATTACCCCAACACACAATACAGTATATGTTATGAAGTTGTCAAAATTTTTGAGTACTACAATAGATTAATTAATACTCTTTTTTTAATCTAAAAAATAAACATATCCAAAAATGCGGAAAATAGTTGAAAAATATTGCATCTCTAGCCAAATTAGCTCAATCTGACCTGTGATGGCAAACGACTATGGAGCAACCCTGTGATTGGTCAAACTCTATGTAACTTTCCCATGACTAGTGAAAGTTCACTAATCTGCCCTGTTATTGGTTCATAAGAGTTCTGTCTCCTTTTATATGTTTACCCCAAACTCAATGTTCATTAAATAGTTGTCAAATTCTGCGAGTACTGCAATAGTATTTTCTAGACTTATTTGTTATTGTAAAAATTTATATCTCCAAAGTTGCGGAGAACAGTTGAGAAAGCACCTGTTGGTAGCCGAAATAGCTCAGTTGGGAGAGCGTCAGACTGAAGATCTGAAGGTCCCTGGTTCAATCCCGGGTTTCGGCAGTAGCCAGTGGACAACATTTAGCTTGTAGCAAAAAAACTAAATACAATCGCAAAATCTGTGATTGGCCAAAGACTTTAGAACTGTCCTGTGATTGGTGAAATTCTATAGAGGTGGTCTGTGATTGGTCTTTACTATGAAGGTGTGAGCTGGTGTCTTATTGGTCTAAGATTAATGAGCTGGCAAGTGATTGGTCAATTACCAATGATCTGACCTGTGATTGGTCAAATTCTATGTAACTGGCTTGTTATTGATCAGTTAGTACTGATTTGACTTGTGACTGGTCATAAAACACTTATCTACACTATCAATGATCAAATATTGTAGAGCTGGCCTGTGATTGGTCAAATACTGTAAGGCTGGCCTTTGATTGGTCAATCTTTGAGTAACACAAAAGAATGATTCATACTTATTCCTAAATCAAAGAAATTTATTTTTTTATTCACCAAGATCAATCAATTTACCACTGTTATGCTGTAGGATCAGTATTGAGTATCTTGTATTGACTGATTTTAGTTGTTAAAAATGTGTAAAGAAATTTTAGTAACATAAAGGAATGATGAAAACTTATTTCTAAATCAAAGAAAAATATTTTAAACTTGTGGAAAACAGGTGAGGAATTTTGCAAGGCAAGTGTAGCCAAAATAGCTTAGTTGAGTTCAATTCTCGTTTTGAGCCGTAACCTGTGTTCAAGGCTTTGCTTAAAGCTTATCAAAAAATACAGTTGTAAAAGATCAAGATAGTAATGATCCATCGTAGGGTTTTCTTGATGTGAGACATATTTGCACAGAAACTTTTTGAACAGCAGAACAATAGATTGATTCATACTTTATAATAATTGGAACAATTCTCTTTTTGGGAGAGCATTAAATTGAAGATAATTACCTCAATAGCACCAGTGAAAAAACTGAAAATTGACAATTTTCAATAACCTTAAAAAAGTTCCCTCCCAGAAGTTTCAGAGAAACCAAGGTAGATCTTCAATCAGCAGCAGATCTCTCCAACATTTCGAAAAAGGCCACACCCTGAGAGAAAATCTGGTTCATCGCAGGGAAAGAATTTCATGACACAAGCTGGATAACGTGGTTTATGCCATTCAGTGTAGTGAGAAGATTGTCCAAATACAGGAGGGATAATTCATTAGGACTGGATTCAGTTGTCCACCTACACTTGAAGGCTACAGGTCAGTCATTTGAGGACTACGATGTCCAAATTTTGGCTGGGAAAGGTGGTTTGAGGGAGGGGTATAAGAAGCCATTTTTGTCACCATGGAAAAATTCATCACTCAACAGAGCTGATGGTTTAACTCTCACATACAAGGACCTCTGGGGAACAAAATCCAAAAGTTTCCCCCAGCTCAAAAGTCATGTGACTAATAAAAACACTCTATCTAACCACTTATCACATCAACCCCCATCTATAGACTGTTAACACAGTTCAAAGGTGAACCACCATGAACGGCCTCAAACAACCCTTGCTCATTGATATAACTTCTGTTACCTTCTGCTAAAAGTTACAATTGAAGAAGCCTCTTGAATGAAAGGTGAAATGTTTTATTAAAAAGTTATTGTCCAGCTGCCAACAAAACACTTTTTTTTATTTCATTTTAGGTGACTTCATGTAAACTCCTCTGAGCGTTAGTCAGCAGCTGAATGCAATACAATTGCTATACATATGGTCTTAAGGATTATAATTATAATGCGAGGATTTGGACTGGACTACAATGGACTTTACAAGAGGCAGCCTGGGTGAGTTACCAAGTGGCTAAAACATGTTTTTATGGCAGAGCTGCCACAGTAACCACCATTGACAAAACGCCAACCCCAGGGAGCGCTGCAACCAATTAAATGAGGCCTTGATGGGGTGTTGCTTTCTGGAAGGCACAGAGGCACCTAGCGATTTCTGACAGGTGGATACAGGTGTCATCCATATTGGATTTAAATTCCAATTGAGTTATAAAAAGAGAGGTTATAGTGCAGGAGTTTGTGCACAAGGGATATGTTAGAGTAACAGAAAGAGAACAGGGGCGTGTATTCCATGTAATATCTCTTTGGAATGCTGTCTTGGTTACTTTTACTGTGATTTAAGTTGTTTTCCGTTTATCAACTGACCTTATGGTTACCCTTTTCCTTTCAAAACTGTTTTTAGGAGAAATGCATATCCAATTTTATGTAATGTAGCTTTCTGTTTGTTGCATATTTTTTTCAGAGGAAATATATATTATTTTTATTGTGTCCAGTGATGTCATTGCAACCATGATCACCACTGCACAGGTGTCATTTGCCTTTAACCAAAACAACGGCATACACTGTTATCATTTGATAAGGCCATCAGAAGTTAAGCGTTTGGGCAATATCTGTTCATCAAGTTAATATCAGACACACACACACACACACATACGATTCATATCTCGATTCACAGGGTATGATTCGATTGATAAAAGACGGTCCAGTTGCATCTGATTTGGTTCAGTTCAATTAGTTTTTTGAATTTTGAAAAAAAATTGCAACTCTGCCTTCAACAACATAATACAGCTGCCAATTTTTTTAGTTGAGTTTATTTAAAAGAAAATGGGATTTTCTTTTCTCAAAATGGAATTTCATGTTTTGTGCAGATTCTCAGTCATCCTGGTAATTCAATCAAAAATTAATTACTTCGAGAGCAACTGGACATAGTAGGTTTCTTGAAGACGTTTCACGTCTCATCCAGGAGGCTTCTTCAGTTCTACCGACTACCGGGGTGTCCTGGTATTTAACCTCAAACGAGCCTGCATACCTGTGAAAGGGGGGTTGTTGTAGAACAAAAGGCTATAGGAGGGAGGTGGAGTTACAGGGTGATGTGTCACACCCTGTAGGAGACGAGCTGTGTGTTGAGTTGGAGGTGTGAATGGAGGAGTGGGGGATAGTGTTAGTATCAATTGTTTCTCTTCTTTGTGATGGAGCCCTGGTCTGATCACAAGAGAATTTTCTGGGCAGAAAATTCAAAGCAACTTTATAAGTGGATGAAAGACTGTGTTTCAGTCCTCTGACTTTTTCAGCAAAATCCAGTGAGTGTCTAATATGACGTGGAGTGTTACCAACCAGAGGTGACAAAATATTATTATTTTATAGATCCATATCACGCATCAATGGACTTCCTAAAGTACATAAGATGGGGGCCCCTCTTAGGCCCATAATCAGCAGTATAAATTCAGTCACATATAACATAGCCAAATATTTGTCCAATATTTTGTCAGAAGAACCAGATGAAACAATGGTTTCTTTTGATGTCACTTCACTTTTCACTTGCATTCTTACATTCAATGCAGTTAAAATGACAAAGAAACGCCTATTAGCAGACACCATGTTAGCTGACAGAACAGCCTTAAACCCTGACCAGCTTTGCACACTCTTGGAACTGTGTCTAACCACCACCTACTTTCAATTCAACAATCATTTTTACAGACAAAAACACGGATGTCCCATGGGGTCTCCAGTATCTCGGATTGTAGCTAACCTCTACATGGAGGAACTGTAGGAGGCACTACAAATTCTCGGTCATCCAGGTCATGGTCAAGGTTAAAGACTTTTTTGGAAGACGTTTCACCTCTCATCCAAGAGGCTTCTTCAGTTCTGTTAGTGGGGAGTAACAGAAGTTATATCCTGTGAGTGAGGAGGAAGGGGTGTTTCAAGTCCCTCCTGTTGGGTGGACCTGGGGATACCTGTGAAGTGTGATACCAGTCGTTGTGTGGGTATTAATGGGTCGTTACCGTCATTGTTGGAATGGTTTTGGTCACACGGCTCGTTAATATGCGTAACTGGTTGATAAAAGTGGAATCTTTTGGATATTCTTCCCAAAAGGGCTTTGTTGGTGGGTGAAAGGTTATGTCTCAAACCACCACTACCACTTTCCTTAGTGGTTTTAAGCAAAGCCCATTTAGGATAACCACAAATCTTAAGGGATGTCTTGACGTGTGCTTGTTCCCTCATCTTACCTCTTTTTGTGGTGGGGATGGTGTCTGCCAGTGACTGGAGAGTTAAGATAACCCCCAGTTTGGTACTAGTACTAGACTAGAGGTAGTAGTCAGTGGGGGTTGGTTTCCTGTAAACATCTATGTTAAGATGTCTGTCTTCCCTGATGTGATACGATTACGACCCTCTCTAAATAATAACTAGTAACTTAACAGCGTTAGTCCCAACACTGGGTGGCACTCTACTTGTTTTATTGAAAGACATGGCTACAGGTTTAGAAAGGTTTAGCTGTAGACAGCACTCCTGTAACCAGATTGTCAAACAAGACATTGTTTTGTAATATTACAAGCGATAGATTCCGTTATTGCCTTGGACTTTGCCGAGTTATTGCTGAACTGCGGTTGGAAAAACTTTTGTACTTCATTCTGACTGCTCTTCTGTTCCTGCCGTGCCAGCATCACTGTCATCGTCACCTAGTCATCAGTCCCACTCTGCCGTCTCTCCGGGTGACTGCTAAGGTTTGTTGGACCTCCAGTGTATTCAATTGTCGCTCTACAGAGTCAGTAAATCGCGTTGCTTTTATCCATCTTTCCATCCTTCTTGAAAAAAGCAAATGATGTCCAAAATGTATGTAATGATTTTAAATGAGAAACGCTGTAAATTTCGTCTGTGCTGTCTGCCATGTTGCTTAAAGCAGAGTAAAACCCACAACCTGAACTCCAACCAAATCAGCCTACGTCACAGTTCGCACACCCCAAGAAACACAACCTCCAATCAGACATGGGTAAATAGATGTATATACTGTATGTGTCTATTGGCTCACCGCTCTAGTAAGCAGAAGCGGCCAATGTCGCGCTTATGTCTAACGTCAATTTCTTTGATGAGGCCATGGAGCAGGAAATTAATTCATGTGCAAAAATCCAAACCATCGGATCGTTTTACTGCATTATCGATTGTTCCGGGCTTTTTGGATCGTTGCTCTCGGATCGTGTAGGTCACAGACGAATAACCGATCCAAAACGATAAATTTGCACAATACACATGTATTTTGCCATTACAAAATGGTGGCACAATACATGGAAAAAAAATACCCGAACCATTCGGTTCACTTGTCACGGTTTGGAACGTGTGTGTACCACACGGTTTCTACGATACGTGGGATGCATTGTAATCTAGTGGCCGGATGTGATTGTGATACAAATGAACTTTGGTGCGAAGGACAAAGGAGGTGTGTGGAGTGAGGATGAGCCAGCATTATTTAAGTCTGATGTATGGGAACATTTCGGATTCCCTGTTAGCGTCATCTTATCGAAGTACCGCAGTATAAAAAAACCTCCTGCCGGCATTTCTGCACCACTTTAATTCCAGACCTGTCTGAGGAGATACGGGAAGAAATAGTCAGGGAATTGTCCGAAACAGCCGACCTAACTCTCACTACAGATGGATGGACCTCTTGGACCACTGAAAGTTACCTCACAGTGACTGCTCACTATTTTACTTCACACAGTGGGAAATGAAAAGCTACGTCTTGCAAACACGCTCTGTTTATGAGAGTCACACGAGTCAACATCTCTCTGAAATGCTAACAGACGCAGTGGCAGAATGGAACCATTGCCTCACTTTTAAAATTTTGTATGGATTGACAGTTTTGTTTATGGTTTTTTAATATTACAGTGGCACTTAAAGTTTAAGTTCAAATCTAGCTGTATGATTAAAAATATGGCACTTTAATTTCAAATCAAACAACTTACCCTCATTCCTCACTCTCAGTGAAATATCCTAGTGAACTGTGTTTAATTTTCATGCAACAGTTTATATATGAACCCCGGCCATACATTTGAAAACGCTGCACTCTAATTTCAAGAGAAAATAAATAAATGAAAGACATGTTCATGTTGAAATCGTCAATGTTTTGTTCAACCGCCAACAAATCGTCAACCGTGCCACCCCTAATATATACATATATATATATATATATATATATATATCATTGTCATTGTCTTTGTATTTATACTAATGATTTTTCTTGTATAGGCGTGTATCAAAAGACCCTGAAATGCTCCCCAGCAACATTTATTTTCCTTATTGAAGTTGGGTGGCATTGGCGGAGGCAGCTGCACTGTGATCAATATCAATGGATATCGATACAGTATGGGCGAATAGTGTAAATCAGCATTGAGTCAAACGTGTGTGTGGTGTGCGCGCACATGCACACTAAAGTCTAGTGTGTCAAAGGATTGTTTCAATCTGACTTTTAACAAGGACAAGTGATTTTCCAGTAAAATAAATCTGTTCCCTCATGTTCACAGTTAACTCAGTGAAAATGATCATGTTCTTCAATATTTGACAACAGTTACTTTTAGGGACAAAACTTATAAAAAACAAAGAAAATAGAAAATAAGAACATTTTTGCACATGTCCCTTTAAAACAGTTCACACACACATTCAGTAGGGCCCCTTAATACATGACCAAGTTTACCAGGTAAGCAAGGTTTTCCCCATGGTACCACTTTCTCACTGGTCCTGCATTTTACCCATCACTTTATTAACCTTGTTTTCCTTCTCCTTGTCACTTTTTATTCTTCTCAATCCAGTGGAGTAACCACTCCTTCTCCTATGCTTAGTGGTCCAACTTTTAGTGGCACTGTTGCTTGCTTGGTGAATTTACCCAATTTTTAAACATTAATATCATCCAATAGGATTCATCCGTTTAAACTCTTACTTTAAAAGTAATCCTCTTGTATGAGAGGATTAAGATGGTTTGGCCATGTTCAGAGGAGGGACAGTGGTTATATTGGGAGAAGAATGCTAGACATGGAGCTACCAGGTAAGAGACGAAGAAGAAGGCCAAAGAGGAGATTTATGGATGCGTTGAGGGAGGACATGGAGGTGGTTGGCGTTGGAGTTGAGGATGCGGAGGACAGGGTGAGGTGGAAATTGTTGACTCACTGTTGCAACCCCTGAAAAAAGGGGATAAGCTGAAGGGAGAAGAAGAAGCCTCTTGTATGAGAGGGAATGAGTGTTGTATAAGATCGTCATATCCAGTTGCCTGGAGTTTAACAAAACTCTTGACCAGCATCTGGATAATAATCAACATTTGCACTACGATATTTATGGTGAAATGTCATTTTACTTTTCTTTTTTTTTTTTTCTAAATGTATCAGGTTTTTTTATTTAAAAAAGAAATCAAACATTTATAAGATTGAAACATTTATTCAATCATTCATCTACATCCTCTTCTCTGTTACCCGGTTGCAGGGGCAGCATTCTCCATGACTACCACCCAAATCACGCTGCACCATATTGTAAGCCTTCTTGCGGATGGTGAGTCCAATGAAAGTTATGTGGGCCTGGACAATGCTTTGCTCTGAGCGCCACAGTGGGAACCTGGCAGCTGGTGGATTAAACATGAAGCCCTGTGAACCCAAGTCCACTTTCTTAACTGCCAACCCTCATGATGTACCTCCAGGATGTAAAAGTTTAGAATGGAATTACAGTCATGTCCCATTACATTTTTTGTTAAAGGTAACAGTGTTTTTTTTTTTCATACTAACAACTATTTGTTATACTCAAGGCCTGGGGGCCAAACGCAGCCAGCCAAGACAATTTCTATGGCCTTCAGGAGTCTTAAAAAAACTCTAGTTTTTAGTACTAGTACATAGCAATGAACAATCGTTATTACTTGAATAAACAACAATCAATTGCAGAAACATTTTTATCAACAGCAGGTTTTATGGTTGTGAGGTAAATATTTATTCCTTTAGATGTTATTTGATTAACTATTTCAGGCACATTTGCTGCACATTAGCTTTTCCCCGTTTCCTTCATCCATCACCTGCACATACACTAACACTTTCGAATAAACATGCCTACCTATGTAGTAAGTAAAGGTTAGAGAGGAGACTTTCCGGGGTTTTTTGTCCTTGAGATAATGTAGATACTGAGATAAGCAAGGGCCTTAGGAGAACATGTCCTGCTTGACAAAGCATATGACAATTCATAAATTATGCCTGCGTTCTTAGGGGAGCATTTGTACAGCGACAGATCTGCAGCACCAAGTGTTACTGTTATCCTGCATTATCTATGATGGTTTTGCAGGAATTCACACAAGGATGTTTTAGGGGTTATGCAAAAAAATGACACTATTTATCTAAGAATGTGAAAAGATTAGATTATACCAACTGGGAAATTCAATATCATACAAACAAATTGAAGGGGTTACTGAAAGAAAAAAACAAATTACATGAATGACCCTTACTGTTATGTTCGGTAAACGGTGGGTACTACTGACCAGGATGATGCAGGACTACGTAAAAAAAAAAAACAACAAAAAAAATGCAAAGAATTTTGATGTAAAATATCCTCAATTTAATTTAATGTTACAAAAATTGTTATAACATAACTAATGACATGGTCTTTAGTAAAGCCTCACTTTAAAAAGCAAATTAGTGACTGCAATAATTTGTCACCATTCTATCGCCACTACTTGTACCTTCCAGGTAGGAGACAAAAAGGGGAAGGACAAAGAGGAGCTTGATGGATGGATCCAGAGAGGGAGGTAGTTGGAGTAAGAGTTGAGGATACAGAGGACAGGGTGAGATGGAAAATGTTTACTCACTGTAAACCCCTGAAAAAGGGACAAGCCATAAGAAGAAGAAGACGATTTAATAAAAGAAAAATAAACCAGGTACAAGCATTTTCTAGCTGTGTGCACAACTTGGGTGGTTTGGATTGAGTTGCACTGACACAATTTACTCAAGAGCATTTGCTACAAGACCCTTGTTAAATGTCAGTAAGAAGTAATTAATATATCACAGATGGGGTACACAAAACTATACATATGATTTAAGGTTATTATTTAATCATATCATGTCCAAACAATGCATCAGAATATTTGTGCATGTTCAAGCTAGCCTTCAAGCAAGGGCATTGATTTGTTTTGTCATTTCCACATGTAATGGTTACATTAGCGTCTTAATATTCCGTTGTAATTAATTTTGATGGACGTACTAAAAGCATGCCATGGCTAAATTGCGTAGACCTGCTGAGTTATTGCAGCAGAGGGCATCAAGTTTTGACGACCTTCCTTTTAACTGCTGTCAAATAAATGAGACCAAACATATCAGAAGCTTGAGAAGAAACATTCTCATAATGGGAAGAAAATGACTTCCCTTCTAAACAGAGGAAGCGACATGGAAAACGGTCAGGGCTTTAAATCACAAGCTTCTCTAAATGAATTCAAAATGGAGATTTGAACCCACACAGGCTGCCACAGAAGGCATCATTTAGTATATGATTACAACACATAAAGGGTTACATTTTACATCTGGGAAAATGTATCCCAAAATATCTGCTATGTAAATCCAAGGCAGACATACTAACCGCCATGCATTGGGACCAGATAATAACGCTGGATGAGTGTAAATATCTGGGTCAACCCTCCAGGGAAACAAACACACACTTAAGAGTTGAAGAGAAGGGTCGAATGGTTGGAGACAGTTGTCAGAGTTGATTGGTGACAGACAGATAGCAGCAAAGTGTAACTTGAAGGTCTCACCATTGGCAAGTAACCTGCAGCAAGAATTAGCTGGTGATGAAGGTAGTTAAATTAGAACAAGAGTTAGACAGCGAGGCGGAGATGATTAAAGAGAGACATCAGAAGAGAGTTGTGGATGAGGATATGGAGGATGAGGATGTAAAATCCAAATCATAGAATTTATGAAAACATCATGTTAAATAATAAATCACACCAATATTATCTAATACATGTTTAATTTTCTATGACATATATCTGCTTGGCTTTAGTCGTTATAGTGTGTATCATCACATTGGTGGATTGTGAAAAAAGGGTTTCCATCCATCCATCCATCCGTGTCCCACATATTCAGAAATGGATAAGTGGGACATAGATGTATTTTCTAAAATATATATTATAGTATAGTATTTTTGACTATATAATTGCAAGACGACCTTCCGCTTGACCATCACTGGATCACAGTGGTAGCAAGAGCTCCAAGACCCCGACCCAGATCAGACTGCACCTCTCACTGTATGAGTAAATCACAGGGGAAATCTGTTCCCAATTTACAACTGGTGTTCCAACACTGCAATCCAATGACTGTGTGCAACTGAACTGCTCAACTATACGCCTGACTTCTGTGGCAAGAACTGCCACATTACATTTAATGTAATATAAAATTAGGTTAATAAAAAAAAGTAGAAGCAGGGTTTTTTTATTAGATTTTTATAAAGCAAATTGACCGTTGCT
Organism: Paraplagusia blochii; assembly: GCA_016785265.1. NCBI lineage: Eukaryota > Metazoa > Chordata > Actinopteri > Pleuronectiformes > Cynoglossidae > Paraplagusia > Paraplagusia blochii. Next base: position 15,769 of record JAFBJS010000096.1, read on the forward strand.
ACAATTGTAAAAATAAAGATCATCATTGTGATCCACTGAGGGGGAAAGAAGAAGAAGCCAGTGGTGGGAGATGGGTGGATGTTTACAGAGACAAGAGAACAACGCTCATAAAAAAAAAAAAAAGATTCCCTGACATTTTGTACCATTCTGTGTACACAGACCACATGGAAGAGAAAATGGTGATGATGACAACAATGTACTCAAATGTATTAGCACAATAGGCATGTTTATTCCAACTCCCATAATTTTGATAAAACCATTTTAACAAAGTGTATGAATCAAAATGAATTTATACAAAGGCAAAAATATACTTGAGGGCTTTGGTTTGGGGTTAATTTTCTCTTAACATATATAATATACATCCCAACAGTGGACCATTTATTTAAAGGAGACAATATGTTGATTGCGGTGCTACTTGAAACTGTTTTATGTTGTGACAGGGCCTACTCACGCCCCCCTGCTCTCTGCTGCCTCTGCTATCAGTTGTAAGAGTTGTCAGTGCCACATCCTCATAACGTACACCGCCATCACTGCTGTCACCTCTCTTTCCATTCCACCTCCTGTCATCTCTTAATCAAGGAAGATGAGAGATGAGGACTGGAGTCATGTGGACCCAAGTCTAAATCTCTTCAAGTGCTGAGTGCCTGTTGACAGGGGAGGTCTCCCTTCCCTTCTAAAATGAAGAGAGTACAGGTGAGGGACACAGCATGCGAATGTGAAAATTTACAGTGTGTGAAGGTGGGTACCTCACGTCACCTGTCTGAATAGACAGTTCAATTAAAGCTACACAGCTTCATTCTGCGTTCATCTTGTTCCCAGGAATTGGGTCATTTTCTATAGGCACCAAAACATGAAATTGGGAGAATGAATTAGTTAGGTACCAAAAGTGGGTATGGAATTAATGAATAAAAATGTAATGCAGTAAATTTTTCAATACACAGTAAAAAGTAAAACATCTGCTCGACGTTCTCTTTGGTTATTGGTTAAATGTCATGGTCACATAGTTTGCTGTGATGCACTGTTTACAATGATTAGTAGTTAACTTTTCTTTCTTTTCTCTAGATACAGATTCCTTCCACACAACTAGGTTTGAAAACAAAATATTTGTGTGTTCTGTGTTTGGGTTGGGAGGTCTAAGGGGCACAGTAAGGACAGTAAGGACATTTGGGACTAATGAGTTAGTGTAGCTACAAAATAGTTTGAAACCTTGATGTTTTTCTCATATGGATGAACCTGCTGAATGGATTCATGTGACCCTGTAATTGGAATCTATGAGATTGCTTTAACCGTATAATAAATCTGTTATTTTATAAATTATTTAAAAAAATGTATTTATTGAATAAAAAAATCCCATTTAGGGGACATATGGTAAGTTAAAGGGGGGAGAGGGGGGGGCAGCTAAGTGTCTACATTATTATTACTTTTTGTGTCCTTTTCATTACATGCTTTTAGTCTTTCCATTCCTCAATGGTCCAATTATAATTAATATATATATATATCATAAAAAATTACAATCTTATTACAAAAAAATGCATGTAAACTATAAAAAATAAATAAATATAAAAAGTATTTAGTTTGTATTCATAATATATGTATACACGGATGGGGATTAAGGTAGGAATGAATGTACTTCGTACATATATGTTTATGTGTGTATATATTTGTAAATTTGTGAGGATATTTTTGAGTAATAGAAAGAGAATATATCCTAGTACACATTGTGGCTTCCAACATTCAGACAGCTTTTTATCATTTCTCTTACAATGGCTTATTTGACGTATTTAAAATACTGTTTGGAATCACTCCATTCATTTCAATGACTAAAGACTAGAAAACACTACAACCCTTGTTTTTTCCTTTTACATAATGGGCTTCTTCTTTCTCTTTTTCACTCCTCACTTGTGTGTTATTCTTTACTGTAACATTTTCTCCACCCGTGTCCCTTAGGATGTGATTAGAAGTGGCTGCGATCCCTTTGGGAAATCACCTGAATTGCTGCCGGTATGTCTGTGGTGACAGATCCCACTTCCAACTCACAGGCAGCTAAATTACTCCTCAGAGCTGACCAGGTCTAAGGAAAAAGGGCGAGATGAATAGGGGAGGACTGAGGAGAGATTAATGACACAAAGATGTTAAAGTGAAGAAGTAGGAGGTGACTTCCAGTCAGGAAGAATGATTGAGTGGAAGAATGTGAAAACGTAGGCAAGTTAAAGTGACTGGTTGATATGTGATGGCATTGCAGAAATAGAAAGAGAGAAATGCAATAAGAAAACACTAAGAAACATGTGATTAGAATTTTTCTTCTGGTATATTAGCCCCACAACCAGGTGAATAATGAAACACAGTTCTATCTGGCAAAGAATACATTCAAGTACAACATGTGCAAAAGGTATTTGAGTCAATAAATGGGTCATGATTCTACCTCTTTTATTATTCATGAGGTGAAGAGCAGGGGCAGTTGCATCTCCACTTCTATTCTATGTTTATTTGTTCTTATTTCTATAGTAATTTAAAATGCATTGCATTGCAAAGGTAGACAACAGGTTCAAAGATTGACTGCCTAGCGGCCTGTTGAAGATGGTCTTCTCTGGTATTCATATCCAGGACCCAAAGGCACCAAATCAAATTGAATTTGGTTGAAAACAGTCATATTGACTAAATTGTCAAAATATGAAAAGGAAAAAACATGGCCCTCATAGGTAGGCAAAATATTTTTCTGAAAGAAATATGTAATTGCAGTTCCTAAAATTGCCTGCTGAGGGTCTCACTATGGCTCACTTGATGAAATTTGAAAATGATAAAAACACACTTAATGTTTGTGAAGTTTTATTTATATTTCACTGAGTCTAAATAATTAACAGTGGTGACTTGGTGTGTGAAGAAGTGGTCTGCAGTGTTTCAGGTTGGAATCAGCTGTATTGCGGCCACTGATCATAGCACTGTCCCAACCCGCATAACTTAGGGCTCAGCACCCACAGGAAGGCTCATTTTATGGTGCAGTGTGATTTGTGAGGCAGTCATGGAGACTTTTGCCCCTGAGACCCAGCAACGAATAAGCTGATGTAGATTAACTTTATCAATGAATAAATACTGTATTTGACTCCCAGATGAACCACAACCATGGCAATGGTAATTCTCTGTGGGTTGCTTTGGATAAAAGCATCTGCTATCTGCATAAAATGTATATATGCTTGAATAGAATTATACATATTTGCAGGAAGCCACAGTCTAAAATAATTGTGTCATGACTGTACTTGTCCTTCCCATTTGACATCTACTCGGGTCCCACCAGTGAAAATAAATTTGAGACCTGGGGCTTACATTGTACCTTCTTGTTGCAGGACAGATGCCATAAATATATTTATTCAACTGTCATTCTACTGTCTACTGCTTTTGCTGTAAGAAACAACTAATTTATGACTATGTTGTTTACAACATGCACTGTGGATTACAGAAAGTAGATGAGGAATTTTAAACTCTAAAATGAATATATTCTATTTAGAGATCTAAAACATATTTTAACAATTTCAGATAACATAACATTTTGATTTGCTGTTTATTTATTTAGTATGTAATGCTTTATGAGACAAAATCTGTTATAGTTGTACTGTTATGCCATCAGTCTCCCATATTCCTCCCCCCATTTTACAATCACACCTCCTACAATTCTCTTATAACATTTGCTATCAAGGAATGGGGGAGCAGCTCCTGCAGGGGAAGATGATTTTATATAATTGCATAACAATCACTTACTGCAGATATCAGCTTTCTCAGTCAGGAAAATAGTGGCTGTTATGTTACTGAACAAAACCTCAGTGCGTCCAGAGTGAAACAGTATTGACTGTCAAACTACAACATGATGCACCAGGAGGGACATCGTTCCATTGAGCTGGTAATACAGCATGCGTAGGCATACACACAGAAAAACAATCAATACTCAGAGATGACCTAAAATGTATTTTTTTTTAGCAAATTAATTGTTATATGCCAATAGTTTTTTAATTTTTTGTTGTTGTTGATGTCGCAGGTTACTGACGCAAATCACAGATAGCTGTGGGGCTAAAAAAAAGATAGAATGTTTCTGGTAATATGAAAAAATAATATGGTTTATAATAGTTTTGCCTATTATTTTCTCAAATTTCACATGAATGGCACAGGCGTTTGATTATTTTATGTACAGTTGTCCTATTAAAGTTTCATCTTGGTCTGACGTTTCCAATCTGAATCTTAAGTTCATAAACACAAGGCATTTTATGCATAACTTTCTTGAGGCATGCTATGATTTGGGTTTATGAGTGTTGGCACAGTTCAACATGTGTGCTAGACCAAAGGTCTTCAATCTGGGAACTACTTCAAGGACACTCAGTTTTACTTGTATCAGACAAACTACCGGTACTTGCATGGTACAGGCCTACTATTATGCCAACTTATTATGCCTATTAATAATAAATAGTTCTGGAACACAGAACTGTGACCATTCTTACTGTCATTATTGCACCTATAACCACCTTGCATCAGTTAATACAACTGATTCACAAAGAATCAGAACCGTTTTTGACAATTTCCTCTTTTAGTAGACACACTAAGGACAACTTAGGTATGAAGCAGCTGATTGATGACCGCTGTCAGGCAACATTTCTAACTCCATTGTTTTTAATTTACTCAATGGCCAGCGTACACTGCAAAATTTTGCCACAATTTAAGTTGTGTGACAATTGACTATCAGGCGTAACATTTGGGCTGAGCTGTCAAATAGAGTCATGCTGTGTACATGGGGTTACGACATTATAATGAGGATTATGACCTCATGATTGATCATGTGAAAATCAAACATGTCAGATCCTGCTAATTTGCCCACAATTTCATCCCCTCTATGCCTCAATGTACATGCACAAACAAACACACACACACAAAAAAACAACAAGGAGCAGCAGGGCTGAACTGACAGACCAAAATGACCACATCTGCTCAGAAAATTCCTGGCCCAGACACGTTTTGTTGCCACCTCTTCTTTTGTTTGCTTGCTAAACATTTCTTATCATGAGAGACACTGTGAGTATCTGCATATCTCCCACTAATGTTTTCTTCTTCCTTCTCCCTTGCAGTGGATAGCAATGTTAATCTTGACTTTTTTTTAACTTTGGAACAAAAAAAAAACTGTATCCTCCTCGTCTTTATTGACATTACATTATATTACACATGGCAGACGTTTTTGCCCAAAGCTGTTCCAGAAACAGAAGTCAGACATATCATGGTGACAGACTGTATACCCGGCTTTATACAGAGAAATTCTCCGAAAAGTCTTTCACAGGATCAAATAGAAACAGTTCTTTATACCAGTGATTTTCAACCTTTTTTGAACTGCGCCACATTTTTTACGTTTACAAAATCCTGAGGCACACCACCAACCAAAATTACATTTTAACTCAATATTTATAATACATATAGCTAATAATATAATTATATTATATATTTGTATATATTATTACATTATTTATAAAAAATGTATTTATACTCACTTAGTGTGGAATCCTGGCCTGTTTCTATGAACACAAATTGGATATCTTGGCAGGAATGGTAGAAAGACACACACGAAGCTCTTCCTCAACAGCTCTCAGTTTCTCTCTGTCTTTAGTAATTATTGCAGTCAAGCTTGTAAATATATTACCACCTCCAAACACATACATTGCTTTCTTAAAATGTGTTAATTTGTCTTATATGTCTTTGAAGCTTTTTGATTACTTATTGTAGCAGACTTCCTGGGAAGAACAGATGAACTAAATTAGATAAATCAATGGTGCTATTTGGCCAACAGTAATCCCAAAATGACAATACAAAATGTTTAAATAATACAGTGTGCACAAAATCTGTAATAATAAAAACTTTAATTGATTATTTTAATGCAAAAATGGTCAGTCGGTTAGGTTACTGAAGACACACTATGTTTGCTTAGGCTGAATTTCAAGATTATTGCCACATCTATAACGGTCATCTTTTCTACATCAAAAAACGTTTTGTTTTCTCTACCATTAAGGCCAGATCCTTGCTCCACATAATGATGGAAGTGTTCAGTGAATGCACAGTTTGGTGTACTGCACAGAAGAGGGCTCAGCTCTAGAGACTCCCTGTTTTTTTACAGTCCTCAGACTTGAGGTCCTTATTCTGTCAATCTCTGGCCAAGAATGGGGAGTTGGACTGTGTTGAATGCCTAAATGTAGCCAGTAAACGACATCCATTTGTCTGTGTCCTGTAGGTAGGTCAGTGCTGTGTGTGTGTCTCTTCAGTGACAGCATAACCAAAGGGAATGGTTCTCCATACGAAACGTAACTAAAACAAAGTGGGTGGTCAATTACTTCTTCACAACTGAGGCGACTGCAGTAGAAGAGGGAGGGGCAAAGTGAGTGCTTGGAGTAGTGGAGAGCATAAGCTCAGCTGAGGGACTGAATATGTCCATCAACCCATCTGCTCCTCTAATGAGCCGCCCCTAAAAGCAGATCGGTGGATTGTATCCCAGCTGATATAGCAAAAAGATTCAGGTCCTTGACACAGACATGTCCAGTAATCATGTCTGCTGGCCTCAGTTTATATCGTCACTTGTGTATTGTATTTGATTAAGTTGTATCCTATTCTGTTTATATCTGTCAGCATCCTTTAAGGCAGGGGTATTCAACTAAAACGCCGAGAGGTCCAGTCAGAAAACAATTATTCAAATAAAGGTCCAGAACATCATGTCCAACTTGCCAGAGTGTTATGTATAGTATAATATTATATAATATAATATATATGTTGTAGTAGTATTAACATCTTCAAATATAGCTCTTAACTTAAGAGAAATAAGGTGTAGCAACACCTTATTTCCGCTTCTCGCTTCCCTTGTCTCCCTTGACTCTCTCTCTCTCCACGTCTCCGTCTGTGGCGGCTGTTTCTTTCCACTGTTAACTGCAGAGAATGCCGAGAGTTGATTGGCTGAGAAGCACCACGAGGGATAATTTAACCATTGTAACTGTGTTTACAATGGTGTTGGGCGTAAACACTAAAAAAGCTGCGCACCTTAAAACTATCCCGTTAAATTCATCTGCTGTATAAATAGATTATAGTGTTTACCACTTTTTCCAGAGCTGGTTATTCGGAAAGGACCACTTATTAATTTGCATTCCACGTACAGGATTACCCCTGGGTCCGGACACGGAACGCGGTCCGCCAGTTAGTGACCCCTGCTTTAAGGTGTATGAAATACGCCGGCCTTTTTTCAGATAACGCACTTTACCACTTTTTCCAGAGCTGGTTATTGGGAAAGGACCACTTATTCATTTGCATTCCACGCTAATGAGTGGTCCAGGAAATTCCCCGGTCTCAGTCAATGAAATCCCCAGCCACAATGGATAAAGGATGTGGATGGGCCTTCTTCTTTGGCAAATGATTTCAGGCAGCAAAGGGGACAGTGTGAAAATGTCCTTGGAAAATCAAAGGTTATGCACTTAAATCACCATCAAGGATTCCCCATCCCCTCTTCACATCATGAGAGCCAAATGTGTTTAAAATTCACTAATTTCCAGCTGCTCTGCTGTATTGCTATTAAGCCCAGTCTTAGAAATTTATTATTTGTCCAGGGCGTTTCCTCAATGTGGAAACGCCCTGTTTGATGACTGTGATCAGTTGATTAAACCTGTCAATTCAGGTGTGCTGCTGCTTGGTTGGAACAAAAACCTGCAGCCACAGTGGCCCTTTGTGGAACAGTTTGGACACCCCTGGTCTAAGGGAAGGTCCCAGAGTATAAATTGGTTTGTTGCATCCATCCATCCATTCATCCATGCATCAGTCCATCTATCCATCTGTCTGTCTATCCATCATCCAGTCTCCTTGACCTCCACCCAAATCACACTGAACCACACCTTTCAGGAACTCTCCCGCAGGTTATAACCAAGATTCTTTTAGGTGAACCATTACATGAACTAGGCAAAAGCATCATAACTTTGAGATATGATGTCCTTAATCTATAAGGACTTGTCTCCTAGAATGACCTTGTAAATTTGCACTGTAATGCTTCTAAATTCAGTGTGCAATATTTTAAACATCCACCTTTTCCTACCTGTGTATTTTAACATTTCTGTGTAGATTCTCAGTCATCCAGGTCATTAAATCCAAAATTTGTTACTTCGAGGGCAACTGGACATAGTAGGCTTCCTGAAGACAAAGCCCAGGTGGGTAGCCACAGGTGCTTAAGGTCCCTCTAATGTGGGCTTGCTCCTTAGCCTTGGCATCCTCTTGTGAAGGGATGTGTCTGGCTCTGTGGTCTAGGGTTCTGATCACCTCCAGTTTATGTTGTAGCAAACAATCTACTCAACTCCACCCATCCATCCATCCATCCATCCATCCATCTATCTATCTTTCTATCGATAGAGGAGCTTTGATCTTTCTGGAGTAGGTCGCAGAAATATGTCGTCTCGTCTTTTTTCACGAAAAACTGAAACTTTTTCAACAGAAATTAGCCCCACCATCAGTTTAGCCGTATACGCATCTTTCTAAACGCCTTTGTTTTTCCAAAAACCAAGTTTTTCCCCCAAGTTTTCTCCCATCAATGACAGAAAAATGGATGAGGCTGCCCGGGAGGAGGACAGACGTTACCGTCACCTTAAACAAATTCAATACAAACAAATTCCTCACTGAATAAACAAGTAAACACAGGACAGTGGTGTCCCCAGTTAGTAGGTCGCTGGCACGCAACGTTGGTCCGGTGTCACACATGCTCTGCAACTTGGGAGTGTCAGATCCTCCCACACAACAGGATCGTTGATCTGAACTACAACATCAACGTTACTCAACCTGGCGGTTACTCCCATTGACGGCGTAACTGCCTGTTTATCAGACATGATGGAAGTGAGCATCTGTGTCACTCGCTGAGTTCGCGCAGTGAAACGCTGCAGGGGCCGCTGTGCCAGTCACCGCTGCGGCTCACATGGCTCACATAACTCGCTCTGAGAGACATAGAACAGGGGGCACCAGAATTAGATGAGACGGAGGGTAAGGTGGAGAAAACAGGGGATCTGAGGGGGGATCTAGGTACAGAGGTGACAGGTAACCATCACCGCAACAGCAGTGATGGTGAGGCAGCAGAGTCGAAGGGAGACCAACACCGTGCAGATACGGAGTCCAGGGAGGCGTCATCTGGACATGGTTCGTTGGAAGAAAACAAGAATGGTTGCACCAGAAGAGGGTCCGACGTCTGAGGACAGTGGCGGAGAGGAGTGTGTGTCAGATGACAATGACCTGCATCCCTTGTCCCAGACCGACACATAGGCATACTCTACAGCAGATCTGGTTTTATTCCTGAGACAGACTAAGGGATGCAGGAATGTGGATTCACAGAAACATTTCCCAGATCTGGAGGGGTTTCACACTTCTGCCAGACATTTTATAAGACATGGGCGGAGGCCAACCCGAAAGACCAAGAGGTCTTCAGAGTGCATAAACTGGCTACTAAATCGAAGAAGATGCTCCTTGCTGTTTAGTGTGGCTTCCCTTGAACATCTCATCATCAAAGCCTGAACATCAGTGGTGCCAGAGTGGAAGAGAAAAGAGCAGTTCATTATGATATGGCAATTGTATGACTTTTAGTGGAGTGTGACAGCTATAGTCTATCTGTCTATCTATCTGTCTCTCTGTCTATCTATCTATCTAACTTGGAGGAGTCCAAGAAAAATACGACTCATCTGTATCATGCTATGGCAGGCATTGTATTGGGCATTTAAAGCAAGGGGCTCAGGTGACACACATGTCCAGATAAAGTGGGAGCTGTGGAGCTGCAATGAAACCCTCTGCGATAAATCTGTACGATAATAACACCGCAACTAATCTGAGCTTTCTTTTAAAACCACAGGTGTATTGAGTTGCGAAGCAGAAGCGACCACTTTCCCAAGGACACTGTCAGAAAGGAGGGCAGTGGTGATGAAGGAGACACAGATGGATGGGGGTTAGAATAGAGTTGAGGAGTCACAGGGCAAATAGCAATGAAGGGGAGTAAGCTATATAATGCACTATCTAGAGAGTGAGAAACCCCAGCATGTTTGCCGACTTTTTAGTTTTCTCTCCCCGGAAATCATTTTGTTTTTGAATCATTGCCACTTATTGTTCATCAATGTATTGGCAGACATCTGAACATATTCTTAATCTTCTAAATCATCTAAAAAAAACAAAAACAAGAAATACAATTGTGCATGAGCAATTAACCAATAACTAAATACAAAAAAAAAAACTGTAGGACATTTTAGTCATTAATCAAAAGTAGATAGTTTAATAATATATTAGCACTAAAGGATGTTACTAAAAATAACTTTTACTTCAACAGTCTGACAGCTTAGATGGTCTGTTAATGAAATATGCTTCAGTGCACTCTTTTTGAAGTGACAAGCTGAAAAAGCAGAAAAAAAAAACAAATTACTCTGATGTTCAATCCTTGCAGCACAGACATTTCGCAGTTTATATATTTCACTAGAATTTTGTAAACAGATGACATAAACCAAACTTTGTAATACATATCTGTAAAAGAATGTGAATCTGAAGTTACTTATGTTACATATTGTCTCACGTGTCTTCACAGAAGTCTTCACATGTCTTTTTTGTCCATTTTTAATCAGTTTTGTGATTTGAAACAGGCCTACACAGATACATACTGGATTGTACCTTGAATACAACAGATTTCTCTAAATGTCTTCATTTGCAATTTAATGCGAGAACATTTGAATATTTATTACCACAAGGATCCTGTGCTTCTGCCCTTGTATCCCATTTGATCATTTCTCACAGGTGCAGAAGTTATGTTAATCTAAAGGCAAATACCAAGTGTCCAGTTCCACAAAAGAGCCAATTAGTAGACACAGAATGTTGTCAGAGAAAATGTCATTACGCTTTTATTCTTCTAATTGCTGATCTGAAGAAGACAAAATAATATTTACTTGGAAGAGGGTTATTGATACTTTTGTTAATGGATTCTGTGATGATTTTTTATATATTATTTCAAAACATTTTAAATAAGGTTATTTCACAAAAAAAAATCCCTCTAACATCAGTGGTGGTTTAGTGGTTAAAGAACTGGACTGGGATCCAGAGGGCTCCAGGTACAAATCCACCAATTGCCAGGTTATTACTGAGGTCTACTGCGTATGGCACCGTCCCCACTCACTGCTCCCCGGGCGCTCAAAGCTGCCCAATGTTCACTTTGGTGATGGGTTGAATACAGAGGTCACTTTCCGTTGTGTGCAGTAGTGTGAAACACAATGTCACAATGACAAGGAGGTTGCTTTCCTTTCCTACACCTTAAGCACAATTTTGCTTTGACCCTCTCTTTACCTTCAAACTCACAATTGGAGAGACATTTAAGTATTTTAGATATTATAACAATATTTATAACATATAAAATTGATCATAACTAATTTTCATAGGATTTAAAGTACAAAGATGACCCATGAAGGGACCTCTTTATCCAAAATGATGCTTGAGTTGCAAACCTTCAAGCATTCTCCTGAAGGAGTGCAAAGTAAATTTAATACTTTGATGTGAACCTTTCATTAAACTTGAATAAGTGTTGGTATGTAGTCATGATAAAATATTTAGCCTTACACCTTATTACTAATTAAATGCTTGTATTTTACGACCAGAACAGAGGTAAGTGATCTTTAATGTGTTTTTTGTTCATATTGTACTAAATTGTACTGTGTTTAATTTGGTCATACCAAAATAAACAAATAACCCAATTTTTTTTATAAATGAATATATTCAAACACCCGCCAAAACCAGTGCTTTAAAATACAGATGAGGTTTACTTACGATTCAACTTCAGCTTTTATCTGTTTAAAGTGCCATATCATAACAACCGTTATCTCAAGGCACTTCACAAGCAATTGGAGGATGTACAAAAACACAAACATCAAGGTCTCACCCAAAGAACAAAGAGTGGGTTGATAGGGCTTCATCAGTTCCACAATATGGAAGGATCCCAGACCATCAACATCATAATATGTCAGTGTATGATGTATAAAATGTCCTACAATGTTTCATTTTCAGCCATCTGCCTGCACTGAAAAACTCCAAATCCAAGTTTAGGATAGGGGAAGGGTCAAAGCTAAATTTTGCTTAATGCGTGGTAATATACATAAACCTTAATAGACAACGGTTCAAACTTCTAATGAAGGTGAAGGAAAAATATGGTAAACAGGCAAAAAACATGTTTAGGAAGCACCATTTTGGAATTCATGATATAATAAAAAAAAAATGGACGTCTGTATATTCACCAGCTGATACCACAGTACGATGCATATTATCCATTAAAGAACACGGGGGCAATGCTCAAGAACACAGAAGACCAATGTAAGTTTTGCGTATCTGTTCTCAGATATGGCATTCAGCACCACGGATAGCTCCAACATTTATTTGATTTTACGGCACCTGGTAACTGGTCTTTAACAGCTACAGTAATCAGACAAAACAAAACGTTAACAAGGCAAAAAAAAAAAAACATTATATATTTTTTTTATCCCAACGTGTTCGACGTTTGCTTAATAAATTCCACCAAACTAAACGATCCTAAAGCAAACACAGTTTCCTTCAGCCTGCACTTCACAGCAGAGGTCGAAAGACAGACCCAACGTTTATCTCTCAATGTCAAACAGAGTTCGTGTGGTTTATAAAAAATGAAAGAACATTCTGTACCTCTCTTGTGCTGCGGGAGTCTAAAGTTGGGTCGTTTTTTGGAAGACGATCTGATTGGACCACCCCTGGAATTTTTGGCCGCTCTCTCACCAATGCGATGGGTCTGATCCTCTTCCTCCTCCCCCTCCTTTTCTCCTCTCACCCAGACGTCATAACACTGTACCAGTGATTTTGAGCCGAATTGAGAGGGAGTGTGTGTGTGTGTGTGTGAGAGAGAAAATCAGCGTATATAGGTAGAAAAAGAGGGCGTGTGATACGCTGACACATGGAGCAAAACCTAAGCAGACGCTTCTTTTCCGAACTAATAGTTTTAGCAAAAATCCCAGAAATGGAGAGCAAAGTCTAAAACTCACAGTTCTTCTTATTATAAATCATACTTTTTTTCTCCTACTTTAGATTACCTCTCTCCTGCGGAGCAACAGGTGCCAACAAGCCTAGAACAATACGTTACCAAAACAACTACATGTAAAAATGTCCAAGTCAAACTAACATCTGCTGAGTGAAACCTGGCCTCAGTTGGCCATCACCTTGACACCGGGGCTGAGATGTTCGTGTCCAACGCCAGCCTAAGCGGCTGCGCGGGATCCAACAGCGCGGTGTGCGCCGCAGACGGGGAAGGACCGCCCGGGGGCGGCTCATACCGGACCACACTCACCCCGACAGGAAACCTGGTGGTGGCGGTTTGCCTGGGATTTATCGGCTCGTTTGGACTCGTCAACAATTTTCTGGTGCTCGTGCTCTTCTTTCGGTTCAAGATACTGCGGTCGCCCATTAACTTGCTCCTGATGAACATTTCCATCAGCGACTTGCTGGTGTGCGTGCTCGGAACTCCGTTCAGTTTCGCCGCCAGCATGCGGGGACGGTGGCTGTTAGGGAAAGGTGGATGCATCTGGTACGGATTCGCCAACTCCCTCTTTGGTAAGTAACGTAAAATGTTACGGATGATCTGGGTTTGTATGTTTCACGTTAAACATGAAGATGATACTCGTTCGTCCAACGGTGGAGACGACCACGGCTGCAGTTTGGATCAATGGATCTAACGCAATTATCGCTCGCATCACAAGAACTTAATAATAATCCGGATATTTATTTTATTCGTCGTGCTTCTTTAAATATTAATTAAAAGCCTCCAAGCCTGCACATATTAAACCAGGACAATGGGACAGAAGCACACGGACTTTAAGGAATTCTTCAAGTCAGTTGTTTAACATTACACCCATCATAGGGACGTTGGCAAGTTCTAGAGTGCTACTATGATCGTTTAATACAGTGCTTCTCAAATAGTGGTGCGGGCCCCGAGTGGAGGCAGGTAGTGGTTGGAGATAGGACCTTCTGTCTGCTGTCTTAATTAATGAGTGAATGATATATAAGCTCTTTCACCTCCTGTCTTTGATTTGTTTGATACACAGGGGATTCCATCTAGTAGTGTGAGTGGTTTGTACAGAAAAAAAAAAAATCAGACACTCAATAGTATTTCAATTCCAGGGAGAGGAGAGAACGGAGAAAAAAAAACAAACCTTCTTGTCCCTTGTGGGTGCATGACAGATAATAATTGATAAACACTGGTTAAATCAATCGAGTAATGTAGGAATGCAGGATTATCCCAATCATTCAATAGTTGTGAAACTAAAATATAAAATAAACAGCAGTGCTCAGCTTTAGTTCGATCGATACTTGAAAATATATGTATTTAAATGTAGGCCAAGAGGACAAGTCAGAGAGCCGACAGCAGGAGCTGCATTATTCTAATAAATGGACATGGGTGTTCGTTAGCCTGTAGTTGAGTGCATGCGCATGTGGCAAGTGGGGCTTCATCATCATCGTTCATTTATCTGCTCAGGCTTTGGGACACACTGTCTCGGTCGGATGCCCCATTAGTAACTGTTGCAGAATAACATCACCCAGGGGAAATTAGTAATAAGAGAAACACATAGGTCTATTTTTTGCCCAGGGGTGCTGGTATGGATGCAAATGTTGCACAATGATGCAGACCAGTGGCACTGCCTAAAGTGGATTAGCTTCTATTCCTGGTTGAGGAAAAATGTTATTGTTGAGTTATTTGCTTTACTTCCATTGAGGGATAACCTTAAATATGTGCACTAACAAATTTCTTGTATCGGAACTTGTTTGATAAATAGTTGCTTAGGTACAAAACATTGAAGCAGAGCATTTGAACACATATTTACTGAGGCTGCTGTAGCTTTCTGTTTTGTGTGGAAGGTCTTTTTCAATTAGAGGTCACTGCCTCCATCTCTCCCTGTCTAGTTATTTACTACTGTACACAAACCAGTGTCCTATGCCTGTAAACTCCATCTTTAGGATATTTGGTAACCATTTATGGCACTGGTGTTAACCATCTTATATTTTGTAACTTTGTATTTCCCAAATTCTTAACCTTTACTTTCCCACTCATACAGCACATTGAGTCTTGTCTGCATCACACCATGTTCTCTGTCTGTTCTACCTCATCTGCAGCTCTTCAATCCTTTTTTTTGCACTGTATCTTTGTGTTTTTTATCACTTTCCTTTTGGTATTTGAACTCATCAAACCTTTACTTAAGGCAAAAATATTGTGTTCCTGGTAACAAATTAAGTTTATTTTCTTCCTTCAATGTGAATAGTTCAAGTATTGTTCTGTGTAAGGCATGCAACGATGCTGATATAGAATCGGCAAAACATTTTCTTTTCTCAGGTTGAACGGTTTAAAACAAGGAGTCATGACAAACTAAAGCCATTTATGCTTTACTGTTGGCAGTATTGTGTTATTTTCCTGACCTTCATTCCTCCTCTGAAGCAAACCTATACCTTCACATCTTCTTTTTAACTATTTGTATTCTCAACACATATTTCAATGTCATTTTATACATCATGGTCCATGATCTCCTCTTTTTTACTTCATACATCAATTTGTCCATTATCACAGCAAACAATAACTTAATAAGATGACTGACTATTGATATAATCCCACCTCTACTGCAAGTCCATCTGTCACTTCTACTGCAAACTTAACCATCTCCGGGCATCTCCTTGTACATATCTCTTTGTCACCCACATTCAAAGCAATTATCACATCCACATTACTTTTTCTGGGCATAAAACCAAACTGCTGTTACCTGACCTGAACCAATGGCCTATTTATGTGCTTCTATTTAATGGCCAGTTAACTTCATAAAGTTTATTGCATTTGCATCTTCTCTTAACTACCTCTGTGCCTATTTGTTTTCTTTCATTGACTATTTGATAATTCATCCCATGTCTTTTTTATTTAGTTTGCCAAGCTGAGCAGATGCCACATCTTTGACAATGGTCCGAAATTAGGGAAAAATGCCTTTCAATTTACTTAAAAAATTCCATATATATTTGTTCGCAGGCAGCAAAACAACCAAAAATATATGCGCTACAACATCAAGTGCCTGTATAATGGTTTTGCAGCTCTAACTCATTGGATATAATCTCAAGAGACAACTATAATTAAACCAAGGACCTCATTTGACTCTCAGTTTAACACCCTCAGAACAATTAAGCTTTACATCACTCAACAAGTTCTCCTTACTATGGTCACCATATTATCCTCAAGTCTGTCTTAATTTTGTGTAATCTTATCTTCCTCTGTCTTATTCAATATATACAGTAAATACATATATTTGAAGTGCAGTCCAACCACAACCATCTTTCTTCTGAGAATAAGTGTACTAATTTGTACACCAAAAACTGAACAGTTTTTCGACTTTGTCGGTATATATTTTTTACATAAAATAGTGAAATGGATGAAAACTCAATTAACATCAACTTTCTGATCTTAATATATGTTACAAAGGTTTATCAGCCAGTGTAGTTGCTGGATTTTCCAGATTTTAAGTCGCTACAGAGTATAAGTCACACCAGCCAAAGGATGAAGAATGAATGAGTTTCATTAAAAAATGACTGTTTCTTGTCTTTTTCTGCATTTTTGTCCATGGTTTAATTAATAAACCACGTTTCCTCACCTCATCTGTTTCAGCTATACTCTGTGTGTCTGCATGATGTCATGATTCTTTCATAACCGTGGAGATGCTCATTTAAATCTGCTGGTGAAAACTGCAAACCCCCATGAATTTAAACTTTTTAAAGAGTCTTTAGAACACAACTTCCTGGATGTCCTCAGTGCAGGAATAATTGTGGGAGCAAGAAACTTGAGAATCTTCCCTATTTTTTTGTCCTTTCCTATTGTATCACTGACACAAACTGCTTTAGATGCAACAGCAGCATCCACAAGGAGCCAATTTAGTAACACTGGGAGACAAGAGCTTTCTGTACAAAGAGCTTAAACATTGTGAAGAAGGAGACAGAATGGGTGGATGCTTGTGTGAGCTGCAGGGTGGCTTACAAGCGTCATTAGAGCTTACATTGGTTGTGGATATGTAATTTCTCAATGGACTCATAAAACATAAAAATGGGAAATCTTGAATGGGTCTGGGAGATATTTTTTTTGATAGCCAAATGCATGGACTATGTTCTATAAACCCTGGTGAGCTCTGACCATTGATTGATGTGCTTTTAAATGAGAAGGCATCAATGTCAGTGACAGGAGACGTTGTTAGTGTTCTAAAAAGCATGTCATTCATGTGAAATCTAAGCCTCTTGAATGATAGACAACTCACTGCTCCAATTTAGTCGAGGGTGAATGTGGCCACGAACACACCCTGTGCTATCTTTTGCATCTCGTGACACCAATTTTCTGCCATGAATCTTGAATTTAAATGTCTCGCAGCTCTGTTATTGTCTTTCATCTGACTGCAGTATATAGAGTAGGGCTCTGCATACTATATAAGCTGCCACACTCTGCCTAAGGTGATCCAAAAAAAGACAGTTACTGTATTATACCTTGCACTGCTGGGCCACCTTTTTGTTATAGTGAAGTTTGAGTGCTGCTACTAATCTATTACCAATCAAACATATGCACACCAATGCAGCTTACTTTGGATTTTAAGAAAGACAAGTTCACAGTCAGCATAATCAGCATATGGTCTGAGCTATTTAAATTTCTTAAACATAGAAAGAAAGCATGTCAGCAAAGAAAAAGGGATATATATATATGCCGAGTATTGCTCTGTCAATATGGTCTGAAAGTGTAAGCTGGCTAATAAGTCCAGGTGATAGATAACTCTTTAAGGAATCACATGCTGCCGCAGTGATGCAGAGTTTTGAATTTGGGACTTCTCTGTGGCATGACCAGGATTCAAAGCCATATCATGTAACTCCCATGTCTGTAAAATGCATTTTAATTATTGCACATGATTAAACATGTAAATGTTTGGCACCTGTCTAAATATAAAGGCTGAATCCCTTTGTTAAGATTTGCTGCAGCAAAGTGAAGGAACAAAATGTACAAACCCAATTTTCTGAGACAGCTTTAACTATAAGCATTGACAACAATGAGATAATGTGTAGAAAACTAGTATTTCCAGTTCTGTACCATGAAAAACATTCTTATCAGATATTATAAATAGATTTTTTTGTTCAATTAACACAAATGTATTAGTTTATCAAATACACACACATACTTTTGAATTCAGACTTTTCACTGAAAGACAAGATAGAAATGTGGTTAAGAGGTTCTCAACTGGAGGGTAGTGACCCAAAAGTGGGTCTGGGACCCATTTTCAGTGGGTCCTTTTTTAGGGCAATGGTTAAATAGAAATAATTTTAATGTATACACACACACACACACACACACACACAGACACACATATATATTCTCTAATAAAAAATAGAGAAACATCACTAAACAATAAATGCAAATTTATAGATTATTTTATTTTATCATAATCAGGTTGTCTGTGGCCCCTGAACCAAAATAAATGTTAAACTCCTGACTTATGACAAGAAGAGAACATATTCTGGCGAACATAAGGCCTGGGCATGAAATATTTGGTGACTGTAGGCAGCAAGAGGAAAAAATACAAAAAACTACTACTTTATTTTCTTGACTAAAAATCACACTTTTATTTATCCCTATAAAGCTCATTCTTGTGGGCTACATATATGATGTATATAAACATGTTTCACATGTTTGTTAAATTCACCGTGACAGCCACTGGAGGACATCCTTTATGCTTTTCTACCAGTATTTTTATTATATATTATTTCTTTCTTCTTCAATATGTATTTTTGGTTGATGTGACTTATGGTCTGGAAAAATATGGTCTGGAAAAACTTCCTACAACTCAAGTTCTTCAGATCTGTTCCCCAAGCCAAGGATTCTTGCGGGAGTCATGTAAGCTCTATGTCCACCTTTCTCTCAATCTTTAAATCATTAACCCATTTAAGCTATACACTTGATTTGAGAGAAGGCTGTGAGTCCTTATAAAACACTAATTGCTGATGTGTCTTAGATGCAAAATAGATAAACATTCAACAACACTAGTCTGTAATTGATAGCCTCATTAACTGTGATGTACTGCTGCCTGGGTGTAAAAGGCTAGAACATACATCACACTGTCCACATGTGTTAACACAGCTTCAGGGAGGAGTGGTAGGTAATGGTTTCCCTCTAAATCTGTCCTCCTTGTCTTTTCTGCTGAAGGTATCGTGTCCCTTATCTCCCTGGCTGTTCTCTCCTACGAGCGCTACAGCACCATGGTGGTACCCGCAGAGGCTGATCCATCCAACTATCGCAAGATCTGTGTTGGCATAATCCTTTCTTGGGTTTACTCCCTCATCTGGACAATGCCACCCCTCTTAGGTTGGAGCCACTATGGTCTTGAAGGACCAGGTACCACCTGCTCAGTGAACTGGACAGCTAGGACGGCAAACAGCATCTCCTACATCATCTGCCTCTTTGTATTCTGCCTGGTAGTTCCATTCTTGGTTATTGTGTACTGCTACGGGAAGCTTCTTTGTGCTATTAGACAGGTAAGTTGATTCAGGAATATTAAAGCATTAAAGCTGACGGGATGACAAATACATTTATTTTTTATAATCTATCTAGAAATTGTTTATCTTTATCTTTATTTTTCTTTTATTTATTTCTCTATCAATCTGGGCATTGGTGGTCTAGGGGTTAAGGAAAAGAGTTTTGTCTGTCCATTGGGTTTCTGGTTTGAAACCACCAGCTGCCAGGTTACCACTTCAGTCCACTGAGCATGGCCCCACTCATTACTCTCAAAGCACTAAACACTTTGGTGGGTTTAATGCAGAGATCACATTAAGAAAATGCTTTTTTTCTGAAGTAAAAACATGTCCAAGTCAAGTCTCGAGTCTTTATGTGCGAGTCCAAATCTCGAGTCCTTCTTCCCAGGTCCAAGTCAAGTCTTGAGTCTTTTGTCTCAAGTCCAAGTCAAGTCTCAAGTCTCAAATAGCTGAAAGTTTTCATATTAGACGCTATCCGAGATAATACTGCATTGCTGTGTTTCTTTAGATTAAAAGCATGTACTGTACTGTACTATAGGCCTATTTTACGTTATTGCACACTACACCATCAAAAGGATACATACGAACTGATTTGGGTATGTGGCCTTGTCCTTTTACCAAGTGAAAATAACAAATGAAGGAAAATGAAAATATATAACTGAGTACTGTATGTAGTGTACTGTACTACAATATATGGCTGTAATATATTATTGTTCACTGCACCATCAAAGATGATCAATACAATGCACTGTGAATGTGCTTACGCTAAGAAATCACATGCATTACATACTGTTTAAGGAGGGATTTCCATTTATGTTATGTCAGTGACAACATTAGTCTAAACTAAAACAGCCATTCATAGAATTATAAAATAAAACGGTAACATCAGGGAAGGGGGACTATAATACTAGCCAACAGACTATAACGGTGGCTGAATTAGTTTGCTAATGGTAACGTTATCTTCCCACAGAAGCCCAGCTTCCCTTTGCCCACTGATCTATCCTTGTGTGTTTTGAGGTGCCTGAAAAAGTTCGACGTTGTTGATCCAGCATCATTTATCTCAGGGGTGTCCAAACTGTTCCACAAAGGGCCGGTGTGGCTGCTGGTTTTTGTTCCAACCAAGCAAGAGCACACAGCTCGACCAATCAGGTGTCTGATGACTGTGATCAGTTGATTAAACCTGTCAGCTCAGGTGTGCTGCACTCAGATGTGCTGCTGCTTGGTTGGAACAAAAACCTGCAGTCACACCGGCCCTTTGTGGAACAGTTTGGACATGTCTGATTTATCTTAACGCTAGACTCCCTAGTAGTAGCTGTCCGCTTACTGGATGTCTGCGCAAAGTCTTTATAAGCAAATGCAATGAAAATGGTCACTGTGATATGAAACCTTAAGGCAGCACGCATGCGTTACAAACCTTAGCGCACCATAAGGGAGTAAACTATTTCTGCCTGCGATTTTTCCATAGCGCTAGGTAACGCATCGGAAAAAGTGAAATAAGTTAAATGATAAAATAGATAATTCCTTGAATGGACTTTATTCACGACTTGCGAGTCATAACACCGAAGTCTGAGTCAAGTCTCAAGTCTTACACGGCAAGTCTCAAGACAAGTCACAAGTCTTTGTTTGTGCGACTTGAGTCCGAGTCTCAGACTCGAGTTCCCATGTCTGGGGCAAGCTAATTGCTAACCACTCCAGACCCTATTGAAGTATGGAGATTTAGTTATCTTCAAGGATTGTCAAACATATGGAGCACAGACCAAAATCGTCCTGATTTAGGTTTCTTTCCAGCAAAATTTTATGCAACCCTTGAGCCAAAATGAGTTTGACATTCCTTCTCAGGTCCTCTACCTTTTGGTTTTTGTAGTAACTCTTTGTAGGAATGTTAAAGATGTGGTCATAAATCATGAGTGGGCATTATGTGTGGATTCTGGATGTATTAGCTGACCGTGAACAATGCTCAGAAATCTATCAACATGAGTACCACTGTCTTAAACTCCGAAGATGCTTTTTTGTTTTGTTGGCACACTACAGCTACTGTAGCCAGGAGCCTTGCCAAGCGAAGATTATGGTTAATGGATAAATATGGTACATTGCTTTTAAAACAGACAGAGGCACCTGTAGGATGAGGCAAAAATCCTCATTGCACAATACATGTTGATGAACTTGTGATTTTTCTAAAGTAAAGAGTTAAGTAGGGAAGGAAAGAAACTCCTTGTCATTGTGATTTTGTGATACACACCACTGCACACAACAAAATGTGACCTCTGCATTTAACCCTTCAACAAAGTAAATGGTGCACAGCTTTGAGTGCCTTGAGGAGCAATGGGTGAAAGCAATGGCATACTCAGTGGACCTCAGTGAAACCCTCTAGACCCCAGACCTCAGTTTCTTAACCATTAGGCCACAACTGCACCGATACAGCTCTAATGATACTAAATGACACAAGTCTCAGTTCTTGATGATGGTGAAGGGATGAGCTGACAAAAGAAATAATCAATCATCTTCATCTTCTTATGTGTTACTATGTCTCAGGGCCAATGATTTCCACTATTGCAACCCTAATCACACTGCTATGTACTGTCAGTCTTCCTGTGGGTGGTGAGCCAGCTGGAAGTTATGTGTGTCTGGGTGTTGCTATTGTCAGACCACCTCAATGGCAACCTGACAGTTGATGGATTCTAACCTGAAATCTTCCAAACGTAGCCGCTAGGCCACCACTGTCACTGAAAATAAATTTCAGTCTGTAAATGAAATAGAGACTACACATTATGTCTCTTTTTTTATAGCTTTGTCTTTGGTGGTTTGGTGATGTTTTTACTAGTTTTACTGACCAATATTGTCTGAAAGATTGTGCTAAATTGATATTTAGAGATGGAAATAAGATGGAGATCACGCTATAGATGGAGGGTATTTCAGAATGCGTAGATCACCATTCTCACAGTAGACTGCACTTATTTATTGGCCCTCAGTGAATTGATGCATGGTTCTCCAATATAACTCAAAGTAGACAGGATGTGTACAAAGTAGACAGGATAATTATACCAAGCTGCCTTTATACAGACACCAATCATCTACACCCAGGACGTCAATGAGTAGAATAGTCAGAATCCTTTTATCGCCATTGTGCAAAAAAAAAACACATAGGAATTTGTCTTGGTGTTCAACAAAAACCATACACACGAACATAAAAACAGAACACAAACATCTAACACTGTGCAAGACTAGCATGTTGGCTGTAGGGGCAGGGGTAGCACTGAAGCCCAAGGCATTCAGCAGCCTTGTGGTTGAGGGGAAAAAACTGTCTGTGGTGGGCCCTGGTGGTCTTTGGTAGTCGTAGCCTCCTGTCAGAGGGAAGGAGGGTGAGAAGGCTGTGGCCAGGATGGGAGGAGTCAGCCATGATCTTTCTTGCCCTCTTCATTTCCCTGGAGTCATGCAAGGACTTCGAGGGGGCAGGGACCAGCCAATCATCTGCTCAGCGCATCAAATCACCCGCTGCAGCTTTGTGAGGTACCTAGCTCCTACCGCAGGGAACCAGGTGATGGATGGACAGGATGGACTCAATGATAGCTTTGAAAAACTGGACCATCATGGTCTTAGAGAGTTTAAATGTCTTCAGTTGCCTAATGAAGTGTTGTCTGGGCCTTCCCGAGGAGAGGAACCAGGAACCAGCATGACTCCATCGGGGTCACCTGGGTGTCCCCCAGTATGATGTGGAGGGGGCAGGGTGGCATTCCTCCCGAAGTCCACTACCATCTCTACTGTCTTAGTGTTGTTAAGACTGTTGTTGCTACTGCACCAGTGCTGCAGCCATTCAACCTCCCTCCTGAAGGCTGACTCATCTTTGTTGGTAATAAGGCTAACCAGGGTGGTATCATCAGCAAACTTCAAAAGTTTGACTGGAGAGTGGTGGGATACCAAGCTGTTCGTGTGGAGGAAGAAGAGCAGTGGAGACAGGACGCAGCCCTGCGGGGAACCAGTACAGGTGGACCTGGAGCTGGAGATGTTCCTCCACAGCTTTACCCGCTGAGTCCTGTTGGTGAGGAAGTCTGTGATCCATTTACAGGTGGTGACTCGGACCTGAAGCAGGGAGAGCTGGTGCTCCAGTATGAACGATAGGATGGTGTTGGAGGCCGGGCTGCAGTCACAAACAGAATGCTGGTGTAATTGTCTGTGATGTCCAGTGTTCCAGGATGTACGGTCATATTGACTGCATTCTCAGTGGAGCTGTTGGCCCTGTAGGCAAACGGCAGCGGGTCGAGCGCTGAATCAGTAATCCCCTTAAGATAGATCAGGACCAAGCACTCCAGGACTTTCATTACTACAGAGGTCAGGGCAACAGGTCTGTACTCCATCAGATCTGTGGGCCTTCACAGATCTGGCCTTCTTGGGTCCTGGTATGATGGTTGCTGCCTTGAAGCATGCTGGGACTTGACACAGTTCCAGTGAGGTGTTGAAGCTGTTTGTCTACAACAGGGCGAGCTGGACAGCACAGTGTTTCAGGACAGCAGGGAGCAGGGGTGACTTAGTCCGGACCTGCTGCTTAGGGGGGTTCAGCAGTAGCATCACCTCCATCTTGGTGACAGATGTTGGGGGTGGGCGGGATGATGGGGGAAGGTGGGTTGGCGGGGTGTAAGGAGGGTAGAGGGAGTAGGTGGAAGGACACTTCAAACCTACAATAGAAGATATTGAGGTTGTGCAGTGTTGGTGGATAACATTGTCCCCATTGTCCGTCTGTGCCATCTTTGAGCATCGTGGAAAGGGACGTTTTAAACAGTACATTGCCTAGGATTCAAGTGACACTCACATTTATTGCACACATTTCGATAGACTTCAACATATATATTTTTTGAAAATACAATATCTAAAGTAAACAAAAATAGGTGGTTTATCAGAGCTGCTGCAGACGACTGAAGGAAAACAGGATTGTTGTGCTGCAGGACAGACTTTAAGCTAAAAAGCAAGTCAGCTGTCTGTCATACTGCCACACATGCACGTTTGCTCTGTTACTGAGCAATAAAAAGCCATAACTGTGTTCACCGATCCGATGAAAATAATTCTCCAACTCAATACATTTCTGTTGTGCTTTTCAACAAGACTTACACACAAGACTCACATATACTGAGAAACTAATTTATTATTCTCTACTGTGTGCTGCTTCATTCTCTGCTTCTTTATTTTACTTCCCAAACTTTCTAAAACTGCCTTGAAGCAGTTACACTCACATTTTCTTCCTCCCACTGTCATTGCAATCCATCTTTGTCTCCTCTCTTGTCTCTGTTGTCATTAACATTCTTGCCTTGTATCGCATCCTTGGCTGTATAACAAGAACTGCTTTTTGTTTTGTCCACTGAATTTTCTGGGATTAGACCGTAAACAAGCTGCGATTTTTACTGTGTTATCTGTACACACACACACACACACACACACACACACACACACACACACACACAAAGTTAGACTAATTGACTAGGTCACGAGGCATGTACCGTCATTTAGTGGTACCATGTTCTTGTTGTTAGAACCTCTTCTTCTCCAATTGACTCCCCTTTTCAAAGGTTGCCCCAGCAAGTCAACATTTTACATGTACCCTGTCCTCTGTATGTTCTACTCTAACTAAAACTACCTCCATGACCTCCCTCACTTCATCCATAAATCTCCTCTTTGGCCTTCCTCTTTGTCTCCTACCTGGGAGCTTCATCACTAGCATTCTTCTACCAATATAATCACTATCCCTCTTCTCTAGCTTTTTCTCCAAACCTTACTGTATGTGTTGTCCCTCTCTGTCAATTCTAGTCACCCCCAAAGAGAATCTCAGCATCTTTAACTCTGCCACCTTTAGCTCTGCCTCCTTTCTTCTGCTATTGCTATTGTTTCTAAAACATACATCTGGACTGGTCTTACAACAGTCCTGTAAACCTTGTCCTTCACCTTATCTGACTCTCTTCTATCACAAATCACTCCTGGCTTTTTTCTCTAGTTGCTCCATCCTGCCTGTACTCTGCTCTTCACCTCTTTTCCACAGTCTCCACTGCTCTGAACAGTTGATTTTAAGTATATAGACCCCTGCACCAACACCACCTCAACTCCTTTTAACTCACCATTACATTGTTCTAACTTTAATTCACACACCTTCATTCCTCTTCACTCTAGCACAAACCTCTACCTCTTTTCGTTGTTTCCTACTCTCACTGCAGATCACAATGTCATCTGAAAACATCATTGTCTATGGAGACTCCTGTCTGACCTCATCTGACAATCTGTCCATCATTAAAGCAAACATGACGAGGACAAGGGGCCAACCCACCCACCTTAAAGTCTGCTGTCCTTCTAACAGCACACCTCACCTCTAACATACTTCTTTGGCAACCTGACCTCTTTATACAAAACCAAAAAATCTATTTTTTCTCTTTCTAAATCTACAAAAACACCACCTCATTCTGACCCTCTGTATTTCTCCATCAATATCCTCAAGGCAAATCTTGCATCTGTGGTACTCCTTCTCGGCATAAAACTGTGAGAAAATCTCTACCTCTTTCCTTTACCTAGCCTCAACTACTCTTTACCAAATCTTTATTCTATAGCACGTCAACCCTCCATAATTGCTACAATGCTGTACATCCCCTTTCTTATTTATTAGCACCAGAACACTTCTCCTCCGTTCATCGGGCATCTTGCCGTTCTGTTGAGCAACCTAGTCAGAAAAGCTACCGCTACTTCCCCTTCTATACAACCTCCATACCTCCACTGGTATGTCATCGGGATCAACTGCCTCTCAACTCTGTCCCTGTTAGCACCTGGCTCGTCATTCCCACACTCCCTTCCATTTTCCTCATTTAATCTGTACAACTCTTTCTCTAATTCGTTTGTATGTGATCTATTATTCAACTCCTCATATACCTTTTGTTTGGCTTCTGTCTTCCCTCCTCCATGCCACTTCCCTCTTCACCTTCCTTACCCACTGTTTGTCACTGTCCCACCTCGTCTTTGCTAATGTCTTCCTCTGAACACTCTCATAAACCTCACCAATCCACCACCAGGTCTCTTTTTTCTTCTTTTCTCTGCCCCCAAGATACACCTAGACCTTCCTCCATGTCTTCATAATCACTCTTGCTGTATCCTCTCAACATTCTGTGAAAGAACAGCCCTTGCCTCTTTTGTGACGCCTTCACAACATTTTACTGTCCTTTACTTCCACCATTTGATCTTCTTCTCTCTCCCTCTTCCTTTTACTCACCTCCAATGTCAAACTACACACTACCACCCTATGCTGTTTGGCTATACTCTCACCTACCACCGTATAATCTACCTGTGTGGACCTGCCTCCACTCTTGTATGTCACCCTGTGCTCCTCTCTCTTTTGGAAATTGGTGTTTACCATGGCCATTTCCATTCTCTAATACTGCCTGGTACTTCAAGGTTTCTATTACTAACTCCAGACCTGCCTATCACTTCCTCATCACCTCTGTTCCTTTCCCTATATGGCCATTAAAATCGATGAACTCCGTGAAGTTTGTCTGATTTCTTTTGCTTTTCTCTCTTCTTTACCGTATTTAACTCTCTTGCCCTTGTCTGTTCTTTACCGTATTTAACTCTGAGTCTTTGAGAGAGAAAGAGCTGCTGCTGCTGCGTTGTTGTTGTTTCACTGAGTTTATTCCTTGCTGTTGGTCACATGACCAGCTCCTTGCAGTCATTAACAATTACAATTTTCTATCCACAAAAAAATCCAGACTATAGACATTTACTGCAGCATTGCTCATTGTAGCTGTCTCTTTAAATGACATCATTAATCACGTGCCAGTCAGAATGTCAGTACTGCAGACTCAGTTCCTCATGAGGAAGTCCAGCAAATTTGCGGAGACTGCAGCTTTGCAGCTTTGAATTAATAAAACTGGTGGAAAACCGATACCGATATAATTGGATATTAAAATTTATGCTGATAGCGACCCCATATTTATTGGTATATATGTATAATAGATCCCTATATATGCTGCTAGTTTCCAGGAGACTAGTGCCATTTCAAGTTTTTAAACAAACCTTAAATTTGCATTGCGGATAGAGATAATTGTAGGGATGTCGGATATAACAATTACTGACACCGATATTAACTAATATTACCCAAACACTTATTTTCCGATATCGATATGAACCGATACCGATATAGGCAGCTAATTTCCACTTTTTACTGTAAACAAAGTTCTAGTTCAGCACTGGTGGATTTTTCATCAGAAACAGACATTGGTCCAAGTGTTCAGGGCTTATCATGCATTACATCCCAGCAGCAGAGAACACTGTCTGCTGCAACACTTGTTTGAACATACATAACTGACACACTGCATTCACGGGTCCACATTTTAACGGAACTTATTGTATCCTACAACCATCACACTATGAATGCTTTTTTGTTATTTATCAATCAATTTTAAATCTTAAAGTTGAGGTCAAGGAAGGATAATATAGAAAATAACTTTACTTCTATTCTTTAGCGTGAAATATTGACAACTATTCAAACGTCTAACCTTGACTCCAGCCTCCCTGTCAAAGTGTTGCAACTGCAGTATTCTTTATTCAGTATTTCTAGAGGCTGCTGTGAAAATGATATACTGAAAAAAAAAAGACACTAAATAGTTCAATATTTTGACGATAACACAAATCTACATGGCCTTGAGATAATGACTTTGCTATGTGGAGATACATATTCATGTAGAGAAATTAATTTTATTGAAACATTGCCTACAGAATATGTGTTCTACTGGACGTCATACTGGGCAAATAAATTGACGAGCGAATACTGAACATTGCATGATGTTGAATCGTCTCATTGTTATGTATCTTTCAGGTATAGACAATTTCAGCACACAGTGAGTCTTGAACCATCACCCCCTGATGGTGCAAACTAATGATACACAAGGGCATGAGTTGTACTTGGTGTAACCCTGCGTGCGTGGCCCTGTTTTAACACATTGTCAATAGAGGGATCATTGACATAATACTATTAAGATGGTAAGTTAATGGGGTCAAATAGCAGCCCTCATATTTTGTTACTGAATCAATTATAACAATTTGCTTTAAGCATTTACTCATTCATCATCCTTAAGTTTATAATCCAAGTAACATTACAGTTACTTGTTGTTGTTGTTGTTGTTGTTGTTTTTCAATTGGCATACATATTTGACTTTGTCCCAACCTAGATAAAGAATTTTCAACCTTACGTGTAATACTGTATACTGAAAGATGCTAGTTTAGCCATAATTCCAAACAATGTCTGTAAATAAAGCAGCAGATATCCACTGGGTTGAAGTTAAAAAGAGAAAAAACGTGGATCCAGCTCATAATATCCTCTAGTACAACCTCGTTTGAACCAAGGTCAGACCCAGTTGATCGCTAAAGAATCATTAAGTTTATTCTGTTAGTATCAGGGTCTGAATGACATTACTTTGAAATATTATCAGATTATTTACACATATAGAAAGTAAATGGATATGACTGGATTCTATTGGCATGAAGTAAATTGGGAGACTTCTTAATTACCCCTGCACAACTTTTTATGTGAACTTTCCATTTCTTATGTTATATTATGCTGTTGTGCACTTCCAACCAGTGCACCTTTTTTTCCGGGACTGGATCGCTATTCCTAAATCTTTTCATTGTTTATTAATTCCTGTTCACTTTTTACAGATTTGGCTTGACTCAAATGACACAATTCATGTTATAAATGATTAGTTTATAGTCATAATTACAGTTTTTGCAGCCAACGACTAAACAAATGCACCAAATTTTATTCCTATACACCACACATTGATTCAATTTAGTAGCTCTACCTACGAGGCGGTAAGGGTGTTGTCTCTTACTGCCATTGTTCAATTCAGATCATTGGAGGAATCCAATTTTCCCAGACCACAGACCCAAACAATCATGTAGGGATCACTGATTATACAGCAGGTTATGGTGTCTACAAATGAGTCAGACACAAGATACTCAGCATCAAAGGCCAGCTCTGAAAAACAGTGTGTCTGTTTTTCAGAGCTGGCCTTTGGTGCTCATTCTTAGTATTGCACACAAACAGTCTCCACCACGGTGGCTTAGAGGTAGTTTCAAGTGAACTGTTGAGCAATACACAAAAACAATTCTGTTCTTCCTGAAGAGCTCATCCGTTTTTCTTTCCTTATCAAAAACACTCAATGACAATACCACCCAGCATTCAGACTTCAAGTCAAGTTGAGTTGGAATATATGGATTGGTACAAGTTGACATCGAGTAGCCCGTTAACTTTTCTTCATAAAGTTATTTGGCCCTCCCTCTGAGAGTCATTCGATCGCAGCCACAACTGCCCAGCCTGCCGTTTAAATGTTTCCTGTCTTCAAATATCCTTACAAAGAGGTATATGCCACAAGGGTATACCTTCTCTGCCGGGGCTCCATTTAATTCATTAGAAAATTTCTATTCACTCACCTGTAGTTATAAATCATCAAAAGACATTTAAACCAAATCTCAATGACCTTTGTCAAAACATTTGGTATTTTGCTCTGTCTAATCAACGAAATTCTTTACACAAGCTCTCATGGGTTTTGTCCGATTGCTATATTAAACTATCATTATTATTATTATGTCTAAGTTTAGAAAGTTCCTGGAACATGTCCAATTTTCATGGTCATGTTAAAAAAAAAACATAAATGTTACTTCTGAGATTCATTTTGGTTTCTCTTAAAGAAGTTTTCACTACTGAATTCTGCTGTGGAGCCTATCTCCTTTTACCCAAAGCAAAGCAAAGCCTTAAAAAGAAAAACATAAATTAAATCCAACCATTTGCAAGCTTTTTTTTTTCAACAAATACATTGCTTGTGTTCGCCTGGTTGGCCTGGGTGAATGATAACATACACATAAAGTGAGGTGTACTTCGTTTTCACAACTTGCTCGTAGCTGACAGATATGATTCACTCAGTATTGGTTGAACTCTATAAACACTTTCAAAGTTGACTAAATGCTAGTGGGAGGCTACACGAATGAAAGGGGTATTTGGGGGTTAAAAAAATACATTGCACCCTTCAATCCAACGTAACGATTCCATTCCACCTTTCCTAAAGTTATTTCTTCCCCTTAGGCCTTGAGATTTATGTTATTGCTAATGAAATTGACTGTACAAGCACTCCTGCACATATAAGCTTCCATATTCCCTCAGCAACTTAAGAAGTTGAATTCTTAATTAGATTTTAACTCCTGTGATACAGAAAAAGGACATTGATGCTTATTTCCAAGCAGCACTGCTTTTTATTAAACTGATTTAGGTAGATGCCGACACAACACCGTTGAGGCTTGATTTAGTACAGAATATACTGTATATTTCATATATGTTTACACATATATATATATATATATATATATATATACATATATATCTGTTAAAAAGCCCTAATCGATTAAAATGCAGTAAAACGATGATGGTTCGGAGTTTTGTCCGCACAGGTTGTGCCACTTCAGGTGTGTGAACTGTGATGTCGGCTGATTTGATTGGAGTTTAGGTAGTGTGTTCTGAGCAACGTATGATGTCCAACGAAGGTTTGGACATCATACTTTTTTTGCAGAAAAAGT
>JAFBJS010000096.1:51312-64121 GCA_016785265.1 Paraplagusia blochii
AAAATGTACATTAAAATGTTCCGTATATCTCATGTGTTGTAACGTTAAACTTTGGCTCTTCAAGATTCAGTGTTTGCATATGAAAAAAAAACAATATATCTGGAGGGAAGGGAGAAGATGCACTTTTACAGGTAATCTCTCAATATTTATTGAGTTTGGCCCCTGTCTTCATGGCAGTTTTTAATTCTGGCCCACGGTGATATTGAGTTTGACACCTCACCTTTGTTTTATTTTGTCTCTCGCTGCTCAGCACTGTGCTTACTGAGCTTAGAGCTGAGTAGTTTTGGTTGTTTTGCTTCTAGTGGTGTTGGATCAACACAGCCAAATAAAATAAAACAGTTCATCCAACAAAGCCCTTAAAACGTGTCTACAAGCAGATGTTATGCAGATCTATAAACTTGCATCATCAAAACCGATTTCTTATTATTATTGCTTCTTGCGCTCATCTTTATCCCCATTGTAGCTTGTGTGCAGGTAAGAGATGGGAAAACAAACATGCCTATTGTAACTCTAAGGTGGAAAATCATTTAGATCTTTTTGTTATTTCACTTGATTTCAGGCCTACCTAGCATGAAGCTAAAAGATAAATCAGTGGCCTTAACCATTTACACCATGTGCCCATATCAAGGCACATGGTGTGAATATGGCCAAAAGAAAAGACCAACAGAAGCTTTAAAAGTGTCCATTGCTCTTAAAGCTTCTGTGGTTCTTTTCTTTATTATTCAGCTATAAACAATATGTGTAACTTGGAAAATAACATACAATTGCAGAAACATCTGCATAATGGAGTAGTCCTATCTACACGGTTTTCCACTTACAATTTGGCTTTAACAATTCAGGTTTGGATCCACCAGCTGCCAGGTTGCTGAAGAAATGAATGACTGTCCTGTACTGCTGATGTGGCCACTGGTGTTAATGAGTGGTGCGCAGTACGTCTTGTTGGTTTCCCAAAATTCCAAATAATGTACTGTGTCTAGATAAAGATTGGTGAAAAGGTTAGAAGGAAATAGTTGTAGCCCGAGACCAGGAATCAATGTTTGCTGATTTCCTAGTGTAGCAGTTAACACCTCTACTCTGGAAGCATAGAGCAGAAAGGCGAGGGTGCTATTCTCAGAAGCAACAGACACCTTCTGGGGGCAGCATGTTGAAAAAGCTTTTAACACGATTAATTAAATAGAAACACACCTAATCAATTCATTATTTAGTTATAATCTTTTTCAGTTGACGGACAGTTTGATTACTCAGCAAACAGGTCTCATGCAGACAGCCCAGACGACAGAGTGACTAGAAAACAAAAAATGTTTTCCCTTTATACATAGAAAAAAAATTAACAAGACTAAAGGACACAGCTGCTCTCATCAACATCCATGCTGGCAGAGGAGAGTGTGATGAGTTGGGTTTTCTGGACAAAGTCACAGATGCAGGTGTCAGAGTCACAATGATTTATTTACACACAAAGTTCACGGGGCAGTCCCATGTCTGTAATTTTTGCAGTAAAGTCTCTTTGACAGGCTGCTCCTCAGCAGCTGTAGTGTGTCACAGTTGATCTCTTCCCCTGTGGTCCCGGCTCCTACTAATACAGGGAGAGATCTGACTAAAGCAATTGCGCTCACCTGCACGCGGTGCAGCGTCAGCCTCACCACTGGTCCGCTCTCCCACCCACAGCTGATCACTAACCACTGACTATACCTCCACCGCTGTACTCAGGCCGGCAGACTGTCCGGCCGAGCAAACTCCCCCGCTGTCCCCCCCAGTCATCAGGGGACGAGAAAGAAAGTCCGACACCACCATCTGTGCTCCCGGCCTGTGAACGAGTTTGAAATTAAATGGCTGCAACGCCAGGTACCACCGTGTGATCCTGGCGTTGCTGTCGTTCATCTGGTGGAGCCACTGGAGCGGAGCGTGGTCCGAGCAGAGAGTGAAAGGGCGTCCCAGGAGGTAATACCGCAGGGCGCCGACCACCCATCTGATGGCCAAGCATTCTTTTTCTATTGTGCTGTACCGACTCTCCTGGTCGGACAGCTTACGACGCTCATGATGTAGAAGACAGGTCGGTCGGTGCCCCGCACCCACTGGGACAACACTGCCCCCAGCCCTCTCTCTGACGCCTCAGTCTGCAGCATAAAAGGGAGAGAAAAGTTACTTGTGACCAACAGCGGCTTACCACAGAGAGCCATTTTAAGCTGCTCGAACGCCTGCTTACACTGCTCCGCCCACTGGACTGGATCTGAGGCACTCTTATGGGTAAGATCCGCCAGGGGGCAGGCCAAGTCAGTGAACTGTGGAATAAACCGCTGGTAATACCCCACGAGCCCCAAGAACTGTCTAACCTCTTTTTTAGACTTGGGACATGATGCGATTGCTGCTGTCTTATCCAGCTGAGGCTGCACCTGTCCCCGCCCCAAGCAGTGTCCCAGATACCGTACCTCCAACTGCACACTTCCCTGGGTTCAAGGACTGTAACACCGCTGTTACGCGCTACATGTGTTCCGCCTAGTTGCCACTGTGGATAATAACATCATCCAAATACGCTGCAGCGTAGGCAGCATGTGGGTGCAGCACTCTGTCCATGAGGCGTTGGAAGGTGGCTGGGGCACCAAACAACCCAAACGGAAGTGTAACAAATTGGTACAAACTGTACAGAGTGGAGAAGGACATTTTCTCTCTAGATTCTAGCGATAAGGGAATCAGCCAGTATCCTTTGTTTGAATCCAGTGTCGAAGAAAATTGAGCTGTGTCAAGACGATCCAAGAGTTCATCAACCCAGGGCATTGGTTAAGCATCAAAACCTGACACCTCATTAACCCTTCTGTAGTCAACACAGAACCGAACGGTTCGGTCTTTCTTACCCACTAGAACCAGGCTGCTCCATGCGCTATGTGACTGTTCAATTACTCCCATTACCAGCATCTGTTTTAACTCCGTCTGCACCGAGACGGTACGGCCAACCAAGTGGTGTTTTTATCTGATGCTGTTTGCGAGTGGTGCGCTCTGGAAGAAAGGAGAACACGTCAGAAAAATTCTGCTGGAGCCCTTCCATTTCCGCTCTCTGGGCCAACGTGAGAGATATGTCACATAGGCGAGAGATCAGACTTGGAGCCCCCACTACCTGACCAAGCTCATCCTCCTCCCTCACTGTTGACACCAGAGCGACCACTTCTGGCTCCACCCACCCCTTTAACAGATTTAAATGATAAATCTGTCAATGAGTGTCTCCTCTCCTGTCTGAACGCGCCACCTCATAATCAACATCCCCAACCCGCCGTGTGACCACGAAGGGTCTTTGCCACTTAGCGAGCAGCTTGGATGCTGAAGATTGGAGGACCACCTTTGTCTCCTGGTGCAAAGTGCCGCAGCTTCGCTCCCCTGTCATACAGGTGCCTCTGACGTTCCTGAGCCCTGAGCAAATTAACCCTTGATTCCTGCCCGAGTGATTGTAGCTTTGCTCTAAGGTCCAGAACGTATTGAACTTCAATTTGCTGGCGCTTGAACCTTTCTCCCAGCTTTCTTTAATTAGGTCCAACAGCCCCTTGGCAGCCTGCCAAATAACAATTCAAAAGGGGAAAACCTAGTGGAGCCCTGGGGAACTTTGCGCACTCTGAACAACAGAGTCTTATTCAGCCGCTCCACCAGCCCGTCAGTCTGAGGGTGGTAGACGCCGGTCCGAATAGACTTGATGTCTAATAATCTGTATAGTTCCTTCATGGTCTGTGACATAAAAGATGTTCCCTGATCTGTCAGGATCTCCTTCGGGATCCCGACCCGCGAGATTATCCGGAAAAGAGTGTCCACAACACTCTTTGCAGAGATGTTATGCAGCGACATGGCTTCCGGATATCTCGTGGCACAGTCTATCACTATCACAACAAACTGGTACCCGCGTGCACTGCGGTGAAACAGCCGGATGAGGTCCATTCCAATCCATTTGAATGGAACCTCTATCAGTGGGGCACGCGGTGTGGCGGGCGGGTTTACCCTCTGGCATGCTGCGCAGAAGCGACGCACATCTCCCTAAATGCCTGGCCAATAAATCAATCCATGATGCGGTCTAAAGTTTTCTGGCAGCCCATGTGTCCAGCCATCAGGTGACGATAAGAGTATTACCTCCCGGTGATTTCTCAGTAGCTGAGCACACTCACCGCCATCACCCGTCTGACAAGCTATGTATAATCTGTCCTTGATCATCGAAAAATAAGGAAATGACAATGTAGTGCCGGGCTGGACCAGCTGACCATCAATTTTGGCCACCTGGTCCAACACGGCACTCCAGTTGGAAATCCTCAGCGCGGCTGAACAGAGGGGCGCGCCGAGCCGCTGCCACTGGCTCCGTGCACTATCGCTGCGTGCGCTCCGAGTCTGCGTTCAGCACTGTGCCCACATCATCATTTCTCAATGACCAGGAACAGTCCCTTAATAAATTGTGAAATCCCCACCAATCAGTTCCTAAGACCACAGAATGTGCCAGCTGAGAGCTGACCGCAGAACGGACGCGCCACTCCTCCCCCTTATAATAGACCCCAATGGATGTAACAGGGTACCGGTGAACATCTCCGTGAACACATTTAACCTTCACCATTGCCCCATTATTCAAATCCCCGGGTTGAATCAGGTTCTCATGAATCGGAGACTGTTGACAGCCTGAATCCACAATTGCCTGATATATACACCACTAGATGTCCCTTTCAATCGGGGGAGGAGCATTGGGGGCCTGTCCACCTGAATCACCTGCCTAACTTACATAGATGGACACTCACACCGCACGTGTCCGAACAGTCCGCAACCCCAACTCTCCTGCCCAGACGCCTGAGTGCTCTCTGTGGGGCTGAGGCAGCATCCTGTAACAAAGGAGAGGTATCCTGTTCTGGCTGGGGTCTTATAAGGGGGGTGGGGGTGCTGTTCTCCGTCCGGGCATCGGCGTCGGGCGGCCCTGCTGGGGATGAACCACCAGGTGTCCGGCCCATGGTACCTGACCCAGTCCACTGTTCTGGGCAGAAGACTTCCAATGAATTGTTCCACCACCTCTCCCTCCAGCATTCTTCTCTCCCCTGCTGACTCCCCCGGCTGCAGCCATCTAGCAGCCGAATCACATAGCTGTTGGGCAAAGGTTAGCGGTCTGTCCCCCGGTCCAAGCCTTGCTTCACGGAAATGGCGTCGATGGTTTTTGGGGGAGAAAACCATGCGATCCAACGCCACCTTTCTCTCAACCCTAGTAACTCACCCCTGTGGCCGCTGGCAGGGCCAGCACGGCTGTCTGCGCGTCCCTGGAGTGTAGCGCTAGTAGACGGATCGCCCACTCCTAGTGTGGCCAGCCGCACACTGTTGCCGTGGTAACAAAGGCGTCCAAGAACGACTGCTGGTCGTCGATTTGTCCCATCCTCTACAGGGCCAGACCCCTGTCAGCACTCACAGTTCCTCTTTGTGAGCCACCAACTGATCACGATGCATGGCAACGACTTCTCCCAACATCGTTTTTACCTCTGGTGAGGCTGACGCTGCACTGGTCCACTCTCCCAGCCACAGCTGATCGCTAACCACTGCCCTGCCCTCACAGAGAGATTTTGTTTTCATTATATATTTTCACATTTCATAGAACGTAGTCCGTCCTTTCAGGCAGAATGTCATTACAGAACATTTGTAGCAGACACTTTCTCTGTATGATTTTTTTTTTTTTTTATTAATTCACTAACAGCAGGCATTGAGGATTAACTTCAACTTCAACTTTTATTTGTTTATAGTGCCAGATCATAACAACTGTTATCTCAAGGCACTTTACAAACAAGCATGCATTAAAAATAAAAAAGAAGGTATAGAGATAGCCCCTGCCCTTATAGACCCTCACACCGGTTGAGTACAAGTGATTACAAGTAGATTTGTTCTCTATACAGGGTCTAACTCTTATTCAATTAAAAAGTGTGTATGAAGAAAATGTGGGTATGAATTTAGGACATTTTCTTTTATGAAGTCCATCAAACTCACAGCCTGATGTAGTACCATGATATGTTTATAGAGGAAACCTTAGTTAAATAATGAAAATATGCATATATGAATCCAAAAATGTAACCTAGAGGCAATGTTTCCGTCACTGGTATCGAACTCCAGGATTCACCACCTGGAGTTCATGGCAGTTGGGGAGACTATTGACCTTGTTACCCATTTATCGATAAGCGGATGAAGATGGATAAAGTATACAAATATAAGTATCTATATTCATTCAAATATAAGTATCTATATTCATCTGCATATGTGTCTGACACCAAGTATAAGTGAAATTATTGGTTTGTTTGTCTGGTTTAGTAAATATGCAGTGGTTAAGGCGTTGTACGCAGTGGTCTGTTTACCATTTATATTTGTTGAACATAGATTTGAAAATAAATTAAAATAAATATAAACAAAAAAGTATATATATATATATATATTTTTTTTTAAACGTTAACAGTTTAAAACACTGTTACCAGCTATCCAGTAAGTAGCCTTTACAGTAGAGGGAATCACCCAGACACTAAACCCTAACCTGCATTAGGACAACACATAGGCACGGCTGGTTGTTGAATAAACAGTAACATGCAATCATCGTGATGCATAGGAACATTTTAAAATATACGTATCAGAAGTATGTGTGTGTGTGTGTGTGTGTGTGTGTGTGTGTGTGTGTGTGTGTGTAAATGTTTGGGAAAGAGTAGTTGAGGCTAGGTTAAGGAATGAGGTAGAGATTTCAAACAGCAGTATGCTTTTATGCTGAGAAAAAGTAAAACAGATGCAATATTCGACTTATGGATGTTGTTGGGGAAGTACAGACAAGCTCAGAAGGAGCTGCATTGTGTTTTTGTATGTTTAGAAAAGGCTATGACAGGGTCCCAAGGTAGGAATTGTGGTTTTGTATAAAGTCAGGAGTTGCAGAGATGTATGTTAGATTGGTGCAGGATATGTATGAGAACCATACAACAGCGGTGAGGTATGATGCTGGAAGGACAGAAGATTTCTGTTTGCTTAAGTGATGGACAGATTGACAGATGAGGTCAGACAGGAGTTTCCATGGATGATGATGTTCAAAGATGACATTGTGATCTGCAATGAAACCACTAGAAGACAACCTAGATAGGTGGAAGAAGAAAGAGGAATGAAGGTCAGTCACAGCAAGACAGAGTATGTGTGTAAATAAAAGGGGGAAAAGTGGAATAGTGAGGTTACAAGGAGCAGAGGTGGTGAAGGTGTGGGAGTTTAGATACTTAGGGTCAACTGTGTCAGGAGTGATTTAAAAAAAAAAAGAGTGTCAGCTAAGGTGAAGGGAAAGGTTTACAGACGGTTGTGAGACCAGCCATGATGTATGGATTAGAGACACTAGGAATAAGCAAAAGACAGGAGGCAGAGCTGGAGGATGCAAAGTGAAAGATGCTGAGATTCTCTTTAGGGGTTACAAGGAAGGCCAAGATCGGGAGGTGATTAGAGGGACAACACATACAGATTTGGAGAGAAAGCTAAATTAAGATGGTTTGGAAATGTTTAGAGGAGGGACAGTGGTTATATTGGTAGAGATGGAGCTACCAGGTAGGAGACAAAGAGGAAAGCCAAAGAGAAGATTTATGAATGCATTGAGGGAGGACATGGATGTAGTTGTAG
Source organism: Paraplagusia blochii (assembly GCA_016785265.1). NCBI lineage: Eukaryota > Metazoa > Chordata > Actinopteri > Pleuronectiformes > Cynoglossidae > Paraplagusia > Paraplagusia blochii. The sequence continues at coordinate 58,930 of JAFBJS010000096.1, forward strand.
TTAGAGTAAAACATACAGGATAGGAGGATAGGTTCATATGTAAAATATCGCCAACAAGCCAAAAGGAGAAAAAAAAAATATATATATATATTAAACATTATGTTATTATGTTAGATAAAGTCCTGTTGTCAAACAACAATATTGTAGTCCTCAAAAGGCAGTTATTTGCAAGCTGTACAACAAATATATCCTTTCAAAGCAAGATGTATATCTTACAAATATCATTTAAATTGCAATCCATTCTAGACACACACAAAGTTTGTTACTTTAAAATTTACAGACAAACCTGAGCAATACTGTGCAACTAACATATTTTTCAAAAATACATAATTAAAAATAACATAACATCTGTCTGTTTGGAAAATCTCATTCATAATCTCAACTATGCCAACCAAGACTTAAGTTTTTATGAGGTGATGTAATTGTAGTTGTGAATAGATACTTCGACATGGAAACCACTTGAGGGGAAATGGTCCAAGTGTCAAGAAGCAGTCACTCAAACAGTGCAGAGTGGTGAGAGCTGAGAGTGTGCTTGTATACTGTATATATTTATGCAAATGCATGGATTCAGAGTGAGTGGCAGTGTTTGCAACTTGTCTGCAAATCCCAACTGAATCACAAATATGTGGTCCATACACAGTATACACACATTTCAATTTCCACTCAATATTGCAGATACTGTAGGAAAATCAATTTAAAACAACATCACCATGGCACAGCAGTAATTTCGGAAATATATAGATATGGGAGATTTTCATAACATATCACTATTGAAACTTTGAGGATAGATTTTTAGCATTGAAAATGTTGGTCGAATTGTGCAACAGTGGCACTTGTGGCAATAGATGTCAACACACAGAAAGCTAAATCTGAAGCAGCCCTAACCCCTGATAAATCTTGAGTCCGCCAAGGCAGTGGGTCAGTTATGGTGTGGGGGTGGTGTTTCTTTGGAGGGCCGCACAGCCTTCTCAACTGTGCCCGCCAGAGGTAGCCTGACTGCAGTTCCTGCAGTTCCTGCAACCAGCAGTTCCTGCAACACAAAGGCATTGATGTTATGGACTGGCCCCCCCGTTCCCCAGACCTGAATCCAATTTTGCTCAGCGTCTGGGTCTTCATGTCTTACTCCATCCACCAACACCAAGTTGCACCACACACTGTCCAGGTGTTGGCGGATGCTTTAATTCAGGTCTGGGAGAAGATCTTTCAGGAGAACATCTGCCGTCTCATCAGGAGCATGCCCAGGGAGGACATGCAGGCACCAGGAGGCCAAACCCACTACTGAGCCTCATTTGACTTATTATATTTTGAGTATAACTCCATGGGGTGATTCATTTGATTTGTGTATTGTGTATTTATTGTCAGTGCATTCAACTATGGAAAGAATAGTAACTACAATGTGTTAATTTACTTTTTTCCTTTATTTTTTGAGCAGTGTATATAGTATATAAACTATATAATATCCTTCATGAAATTCTTCTCTTCACTCCTTTCTCACCTCTCCTGTATTTTCTTAAGGTAAGCGGGATCAGCGCATCCATTAGCAGGAAGCGTGAGCAGCGTGTCTTGTTGATGGTGGTTATTATGGTAATCTGCTACCTCTTGTGCTGGATGCCGTATGGCGTCATGGCCTTGTTGGCTACCTTTGGCCCACCAAACTTGGTCACTCCTGAGGCCAGTATCATCCCATCAGTTCTGGCAAAGACAAGCACCTTCATCAACCCGATCATCTATATCTTCATGAATAAACAGGTAAGTAGAATATATCCAAGTGTTTTGATATGGATTTACACATAGGTAGCATTAAGGTCTGAGGCAATAAATACATAAATGGGTGAAGATCAAGACAAAAGCACATGCACTGTAATGGATTTAACAATCAACATTATTTTCTGGTTAGCACAGTGCCTATTCAGCATTATTATAGAGCAGGGGTGGGCAAACTAAGTCCCGGGGGCCACATGCGGCCCGTTGAGCCTTTTTATGCGGCCCGCCATCCCTGTCCAAATTAAATAATTTATTTATATTATAATTAAACTTCCGACTTTTGCCTACAATGCGTTTCCCCAATAGATGACATAATAAAGGCTATTAGAAATGTAGTATTTTGGGTTTGATACATAACTTTTACTTGCCATTTATCTTAGCTTACACAAGCGCTCCATCTCTCTGCTCTTGACTCAGCCCCGTGTCCAATTTTAGGAGAAATTGTGGCCCGCAGGTCAAAAAGTTTGCCCACCCCTGTTATAGAGTCAAAAAATGTCTTAGTTCAATTAAAGTGATAATAGTAATAGTAATCATAATACTGTAATGAGGTCAAACAAATGTTTTAAGTAACCTGGCTAACTGAGAATTGCCATATTGAAATTATTTAAAATTATTTTTTAAATTATTTTCTTTTTATGGCTATGAGAATTAACTTAAAAAAAAAATCAACCATTGCATAAATTAATAGTAGGATGTATATAAAACCTCCTTCCATCTATCTTCGTCCTCTTATCGGGGGCAGGGTCTTTGAAGCAACCATCGGAGGGATGCCCAGACTTTCCTTTCCCTAGACGCTTCCTGGGAGCATCCCAAGGTGTTCCCAGGTTAGCCCAGTAGTTATTTCAGTGTGTCCTGTTATTTCTACTGGATCTCCTCCAAGTTAGGAGCTGAGGCAGGCGTCCGGGGTGCATTTGATGTAAATGCTAATTCCTTCAAAGTGGCAGCCTCCCAATGTAGAGCAGCGATCCTACTCTGAGCTCTTTCAGTTACAGAGCTCATTACTCTATCGCTAATAGAGGGCCACCCTGAGAAAGCTCAATGTAACCAGGACTGTGGGCTAAAACTGATCATTGAATTAGACTATATCTGTACTTCACGTTTCATGTGAATTTCCTGGAATTCTGATGGATATTCACTCTCCTTAGCTCTTGTTTCCTTGTTACTATATACTACATATAAAATTATATTTATTTATTTATAGACACAATATAAACTATGTATACAATGGGGCCCTGACCTATCAGCAATTTTTTTTCATCACATGTGTTTTTTTTTTTTTTCTGACCTCCAAGGAAGCATCAAGCAACGTGTTCTCATCCAAGCTCATGTTCTCTGCCTGATGCCAGGTTAGGTGCCAGCATGCATCCCCTGTCTCAGTGTTCCATATGGAATAAGTACTCTTTCTAAACCTTTACTTTAGTGTTGGTGTTAGTTCTGGAGCAATAGCAGCACAGTGCAAATATAGTAAAGACAGAACACCCACAGATCACAGTCTCTGTGGGTCTGGGTTACTATATTTAACATGTTGCCGTGTAGGGAGCCTGTGCACTACTAGTTTTTTCTTGGAAGTACGAGATTTATCCACCGTCACGATGGTCGACATGGTGCAAGACAGGTGCAAGTTCAAGGACCAGTTGAACAAAGTTAAGACCAGTCTGGTGGTCTTCACAGCTACTAGGTGCTAACCCTGCATAAAGCGTTAAAAGAGCTGGCAAATAAGTACAAAAATGATGTTCCAATGATTTTCCAAAGTTAGATGTTGACAAGACTGAAGATGTGAATGCATGGCTGAATAACACTTACATAAGAACAAAAAAAAAAACTGGTGTACTTGTTTTCCAAGAAGTACTGAAGACTGAAGTCGTGAAGTACACCAGCTCTTGAATCCACAGATTCAAGACAACTTGTTCGTCTCTGTCCAGAACCCATAGCAGTATCTGTCTTGGGACCCAAGTCCATGTGTGTGCAGACCAGTCTTTAACTTCATGTGATCATCACTTTTCAAATGGAATATTCTTTCACACAGCAAAGAAAACAAATTTTGATAGACTAAAATTAAAGGAAAGCATTTCTCCCACTTGCATTTTCTCTCTCTCCTAAAACACGGAGCCATGCCGCCCCTAGTTTGTATAAGGATTGTCTTCTTCTGTTGCCTTAACAATGTACAGTGGTGCCTCAGCTTTCGAATATAATCCGTTCCAGGTTGGTGGTCGAGGTCTGATTTGGTCAAGGTCTGAAATAATTTTTTCCATAACAAAGAATGTTAAACTCATTAATCCATTCTGGCCCATAAAAAACTTTTTTCAAGAAAATGTGTATCTAACCAGCAATTTAGTCCTAAACATGTAGATGTATATTTAATATACTTTTGTCCTTGTAATGTACGTATTGGCTGGCATTTTTTCCAAAAAAGTCTCATCGCAATTAAAAACAGCCATTATGCACCGGGCGAACTCGATCACGTATTTATCGGCATCCTTTTGGTCCGAACTCGCTGCCTCTCCATGTCTAGTCACACGATGGAGACCAGTTCTCTGCTTAAACTTTTCAAACCAGCGTCGACTGGCTTTAAAAGTAAAGCACTTTTCATCACTTTCAACATTCCCCTCTCTGCTCGTGCCCGCACCTTTCTTTTTTAGATCATCATAAATAGCGAGAGCCCTTTCACTGAACGCTTTGGTGATGCTGTCTCCAGCCAACTCATTTTCCTTAGTAAAGATAAGCAGCAATTATTCAATTTTGTCTAGTATCTTGGATTGAATTGAGTTAAACGTGAAAGAACGCACGCGGTTTTCGCTTGACTCAGCTGAGCGCAACTGCCCAAATGTTCTCTTGGCTTGACTCGACAGCTGAAATTTGATGGCTGGGGCGTTTGAAAGCTGGTGCACCACTGTACCTTAAAACGGCCACCCAGCCTCAGCTCAGTAACACGTGGACCCTTACTCTCGCTAGCTGTACCGTTTTGTCAGCTTCTCTCTGCTGTGCACTCAAAACTTTAAAAAGTGATTTTGGACACGAGTTTTATATTTATATATATATATATATATATACATATATATATATATATATATAGTTTATATATATATATATATACATATAAAACTACATACTGTATATATAAAACTTATTTAACTTGAATGTATGTTGTCAAAGGGTCCATCCTTTGTTCTGTGACAACTAATTGTTTTTTTTTAATTTTTATAACAATAATTAAAACGCTTTCCAAATCATCATCATCATGTTGTATTACTAAAATAATTATTTATATCTGTGTTTTTGATGTTATTTTATTCGAAAAATTGCAATAGATATATGATCTAGTCAAGTAACAATAGCTGATTTTAACCGGATTAAACTTGTAGGTTGGGGGCCTCACTGTATACTTGGATATTTTTCTTTTACCTGTCACGTTACTGACCTTGTAACAG
>JAFBJS010000098.1:0-50000 GCA_016785265.1 Paraplagusia blochii
ATGGTTTTGTGAATTCAGTCATGAAAATCGGAACATTTCTCTCTTTTTTCAACGAAAGCAATGTGCTGATTTATTTTTATTTTATTTTTTTAGGTTGAGAAGCCATGCTATGTTGCTGAAATAATATTGGAGGAGTGTGTTAACTCTCATCCTATGGGCAACTGGATTTATTTTGTATGACCCAAAACATACATTTTCATTACCTGGAAGGAGGGACTGTAAGTTTCCAGCTTTCAGGTCTTCACCCAAAAAACTACTTCTATCCATTAACATGGCTTGATTATAGTATGCTTTTCTGACTTCCCGTAATTTTGAAATTATTTTTGATTTTGAAATCTGGACTATAGACATGAATGTGCTATTTTACTTCATTTGAATGCCTATATTATAGAAGGTGGGCTTATGTTGTATGTAAACTGCATACTTNAAACTGCATACTTATCTATCTATATATACAGTATATATATGTTTATATATATATATATATACTGTATATATATATATACACGTATATATGTACAAAAAAGGATATTCATGTATATATTATATATAAATATAATATACACACGAATATCCTTGATTTGTCCTACAATGGGGATATTTACTGAGTGATTCTTTGCAACCCACAAAGGACAATTAGATGTGGTTCCTTTGGGATTTCAGGACCTTCTGCATGTACTGCAGATGTGTAAAGCACACATAATATTCATTATCCTTTGAAATAAAATCTAATATAGAAAAAAAAGATTACGTTTAGGGTTTGCAAAAATTAACATAGCAAAATAATTTGCCCTCAGTTTTGATGGTAAATAAAATGTTATATCTGTGAGCCTTAATCACAATGACTGCATTATACAGTACTGATACAAAATGGATATTTTTGTGCACATTATAAAAGCCTGAGTAGAAGGATAGTTATAGTAGTCAAATGTTGGAGAATTTTAGTGGTAAACATTATTTTTAAATTACATTTTCCTTGTTAAATATCTTTTTTTTTGCTGAGTAAAGAAGATAATTTTCCTCTTAGGTATTTTTAAGGACCATAGCACTACATCGATATGTTGATGAACTTGAGTTTATGCAAGGATATCCAGAAGAGCCGAAGCAAACTCACAGACACACCTTGTCTAGTGAGGAAAACAATACAAACTTAAGAAAGTCTCAAATACCTTAATTAAAAGACTCTGAACCATCAGTTGCTCACCTGGGACAGGTCAAGTTTAATAATGAATAAGTAATAGTATGTCATTGATAGTGTATTGTTTGAGTCAGAAAGTATATATATATACACATATGTATATATATATATATATATATATATATACATATATACACATTTACATATATTTTTATATATGTTCTTGAATTGTTTGTTTGAGTAGTTCTCTTTGTGCAGCATAAAAGAGATGTAAAGAACATATTACGGATCACCTTTCAGGGTATGGAAAGTAATTATCACATTTTATGGTAATTTCAGATTTTGTAGATTGAAAAAAAAAAAACAAAAAAAAAACAATAATTAACCTTTCAAAAAAAGGTGACTTTAATGTGATGATGTGGGAACCAGCAGTGTTTGTATCAGTTTGTCCTCTGAGTGTTTTCCCTCATTAGATTCTATCCATTTTTATCTACCTAACAAACTGTCAAATTAGAAAACTAATTAACTTCTTGCATATGATTTTATAACCCGTACTTCACGACTCTGGGTAAGATTAAACTGCATCTCCGAGATAAAATCTTTAATGGCCCAGATGCATAAAATGTGAAGGTCTATATACAGTACATGACAGTTGCGCATGTAAAAACAAGTCTTTGAGCCACATTTATCAAAGTCATCTTGGTCGAGAGTTTCTTCAAAATGTATATACTTAAGGAAACCAAATATTGGATGTTTCACTGCTGAAATAACATCCACAAAGTATTATTGACTTCGTTTCTGTTTTATGACTGTCGCCTCTTTCACAACAGCACTAGAGTGGACTGTCAGAACAGCTGAAATTACCTTTCCTCAATGGAGTTAAAAACCTGATAACTGATAAAAACTTTTTCTTCAGTCTACATTTATCATTCTGAACCATACCAGCCTTTTGCTAGATCTAAAAACATAGTTCCTACACCCAAAAATTGGTTGCAAAGGTCTTTTGTTTTACCAACCTCTGTACTTTCTATAACAAAGAAAAAAAGAAAAAAAAAGAAAGAAATATAAACTTTTACAAATAAACATCAGGGTTGAACAAAATACAGAATTAACCATGAATTAAAGAACAGATTTAAAATATATTATATATACAATAATGGAAAAAAAAATATTAGACCACTCTTTCTTTAATTTCTTGTCCATTTAAAAGTCTGCTTTCACTTAATCTACATTAATCTGGACAAATATAACAACAACAAAAAAGGCTCTTATTTAAGTTTAATTTCAGAGCTGATTTCTGGCCATTTTGCATGGTTTTATTGACAGTTCATTCCAAATACAGTGTTTTTAGTCATTGCATGTTTTTTTTGTTTCCCCCAGGTGATAAACCTTTAGTTGGAACAAGGCATTAAGATGAACAAGGAATTGAAGAAAACAGCAGATTGGTCTAATTTGATTTGATTGGTCTCATTTTTTCCATGACTGTATGTGTGTGTATATATACATATATTGTGTAACATCTGATTAGAAAAGATTAGAGATGAGTGAAATGATAGAAGAGAAATGGCACTTTATATATCGTGGGGGATAATTTCTATCATCATATGTCGTCATATCGCTCAGCACTATGTTCCAATATACTGAATGTACAAAAAATACACATTCAACCACTTTATGGCCTAAGTATTTACAAATACTTACATACATACACATGAAATTATGCACACACAAAAAAAAATGTCTGTATATTTACTGTATGTATATATGTTTTTGTTTGTATTTTCAGTACATATAGTATATTCTGTATATCATATTATTTCTTATTAAAATTTTGAAAGTGGCAACAGTTTATACAACGTAGCTACTTCTGAAGCCCTGGTCACACAGGTGTTTCTTGCAGGTTACTCTGTAGTGACTTCCATATATTTGAACAATCGACTGAAACATCACCTCAACCCAGGGTCTGTGGAGTAATGCTCTGCTTCATTAGTCATTGCTCTAATATGGACTACACTTCAAGACAGGGTCAGTTTTTAAAACTACACGTATGCAGGAAAATGCTTTAGGGCCAATTGGGGGAGAGCGGGGAGGGCAACTACTGTTGCTTTCAGATAAGTCTCTTACATCACAGCAGTGTCTTTGTTCATCAGGCAGAACAGAAGGGGGAAAGAAGAGAAGGAAATGAACTCATGCTGTTAATTCATTCCAAATGGCGACAGGAGCCCAGGATGCACCAAATCTTCTCCAAACATTTTCTTCTTCGCCCCTTATAGCCCTTTTCTCTCTGTTGTCTGTTTTTTTCCATTTTTTCCCCATCAGCCCTCTTGTCTGCCTCTGTCTTGCCCCTTGTTAGTAAGCATTGTGCTAAAAGGTGATATTAGTGCTTTTATTGCCGTGCCAGGAATACTAAAGCAAGGCTCTTTGGCATTTCTACAGACTGTCTGCTACCTGGCTCTGCACTGCCAGGTTATTTAGGAGTACATTTACACACGGGCTGACACACACACACACACGCACACACACAAAGGCATGTAGACAAACACAGACGATTCCCCCTGACAGGAGAGAACTCGCCCTCACTCAAATTGGCAGTTGTTGTTGGCTCATCTTCAGCCGAGCCTCTACATTCTCCAGTAGTCTTTAACTCGGGTGACTGCAGGTTTTGTTTCAAGAACAAATCATTGATGTAGCCTAATGCTGTTGGTTTGTCCATCTGAGTACAAACAGTAAATATGCTGCTTTAGTTCAACAGAGATGAAATATGTTTGGGGCAGCAGGGGAATGGAAATGAAATTTCAAGAGAGGACAAATTAGATGTAGACGCTTGGCTCTGAGGAGAAGGATAAAGTGATTTTATATATATATATAAATATATACAAAATGGGAAGATGTGCTGTCAAGCATTAACTCAGTTTCCCCAAGACACTAGTGACAACAGTTTATTACTGGTCCCCTTTGAATCTCTTTGATTTTTTTTTTTTTTTTGAATGGTTGATAAAATAAGGATATTAAACTAGAACATACTGCTGCTGAGACAAACCGTTGACCATAGACTGCTGATTCAACTCTTTTTGATCAGGACACATGATAGTGGAGAGGACCATAAACCTGTGTCTTCTTTTTAGTGCAACATAGGGGTTGTTTTTAACTACGATATTGTATATATATATATATATATATATATATATATATATATATTATGTCACTCAACCACACTAAAATAATGGCAATTAAGCCAAAACATCAGAGGATGTGAGTAATATACAGTATATAGTTAATTGGAGGACAAAACATTTCCCAAAAAAACAGGGTACAAATGAATGCCATTCCAAGGAGAGGGAATAAAACTTTTTAAATAGATTAATGTCAGTTGGATAGCATAAACTGAGGACCCCCTGTATTCCTGTTTTTTATTGTTTCTTAACCTGTTCACTCGAAACCTCCATAAATGTACCATGTCTGGCACTTTCACTTTAATGTTTTATGTTATGTTTGAGAGAACATTCTGGCAATAATTTATGAAATATATGTATTTTTTCCTACAAAATGGATGCTAGAGATGGAACTACTAGGTTAGTATTTATGCAGATATATGCAGCGAGGGAGGACATGAAGGTAGTTGGAGTTGGACAAGAAAATGCGGAAAACCTAAACCTAAAGAAGACCATATCTTGATCACTCTTGATGTGCCACAAAAGAGTTAACAAAACATGCTTAAAGGTCACAAAGAATTATGTGTTTTGAATTACAAAGGTGTCACTTTTTTCACAGGTTTTAGTCTTTAAAAGATAGATTTAGATTTAGGGAGATAAAGAGAGGATATGAGTCCATGGAGCAGTGTTGTCTACTCTTGTTAAATGTGAGAAGTCCAGTTGTGTAGCCTGCAGCAGACTTTGTCCACATCGGGAGATGGACAGATGTTGGGACTGGATGGGGAGCCATTATAGGATCTAGAGAATTTTGAAGTCCAATAATATGTCTACTTCATCATCAGGACCACAGTAAAACTGTACAAAATGTACTGGAACTTCTAGATGATTCTGCTAGAGAACCGGTAGTGAAGGGCAATAGCACAGTCTAACCTAGAGGGGATACAGGAGTGGACCAGCTTCTCAGCCTGACAGATAGACAGGAAGGTGCAGTTTGGAGTATGGAGACATGCCTTTGATGAAAAGGTGATGTTTTGCAAAGTTATTCAATAGGATCAATATTAGGCCTGGAACATATTTGGAGCCAAGGTAGAAATCTCATACAACACATCAAACCTGTTTATTCCGATATTCAAGTCAACACGCCTTAACAGGTGTATTTCCATCAGAAAAATTCCTTCTTTAAATTCCTCGGCAAAGTTTTTGACAGCAGGTCATACCTTGCTTCCTTGCCTCCTCTAAGGACCGAAATGCTCTTCCTGTCAAAGATTCTTTCAAAGCTTCAGTGGTCCATTGAAGCCTTTCCACTACATTTTCAGAGTTTGTTCAAAAAGTGATGTCTGCTCTGATTTTTTTTTAAACAGATCATACTGTAGCTCATCTTGACAAAGACATAAAGATAAGACTTGCAAAGGCTGTTCGGAGGCCTGATAAATTTGTCTTTACACATCTTAGTTGTTACACTCACACACACACACACCTCGTATTTGCCTTTTGCGTTTTTTAAGAAGTGGCCCAATGATTCTGAAAACGTCTGCTCGATCGGGGAGAATGTTGTGAATCTTAAAGAGTTCTGCGGATTAGTAAAATGGCAAAAGTCAAGACAAGACATGTTAATTGCAAAGACATTAAGACAAGTTGGAGAACAACCAGAGAGCAGGAGGTCATGAGTGAACAGAAGGCGGGGGTTGACATATTGAAAGCGAGAAGCGCAGCCTCTGCTTTAGCAGAGATGAAGAGCTTCTTTAATTAGGTTTCTTATGCTCGCTCTAATCCTATTCTCCATATTAATCCTATACAGCAACATCACCAAACACATTCAGCCAGCAGGGAGAGGCTGTTTACAGGAACTAGTAGTCCAGCTGTAAACCCTCAGAAGGAAACTTGTGTGAAACCTTCAGGGACAAAGTAAGGACATGTCCCAAGCATTACTGATTCCCACGGGAGGCTCTCAATAAGTGTCTTCCTGCGCGTGGATTGTGACGGTGAAATGTAATTGTAACATCATCTTGAAAAATGGCTTCATACTATATCTGTGAATGAGTAAAAAAAATGGGAGCAGTCACCTTGTCCTAAAATACAATTACATGCACATCTAAAAGTTCCTTTGTTGGGCTGCATTTGTGCCTGCTGCTGAGAAATAGCTATTTTCAGAGCTGCAAATGTTTCTATTCGTCATACTGCCACTTACCATCCTCGAGATATGAGTGTGTGGAGCTAACAATGCATTTAATTTATTTAACAGCTAATTCTTTTCATTTTCAGGGTGGATTACATTTGAACACTTTGGTTTTATTGTGACACACATAAATAATATCCTTAGTATTTCTGACACTAATATAAATGCAAATTTTCCCTCATATCCATCTGTTATCTATACGTTTTCCCCTCATTGAGTGGTGAACTAATCCCAACTGTCATTGGACAAGAAACATGCAGCACCTAGAAATAAGCCTATCACGGCGCTAAACCAAGGAGACAAACCACTGGTTCTACTTACATTCAGGTCTACAGACAACAGCACAGACTGTGTTGAACCAAACCTAATTCTACATGACATTGAATTATGGGAGGGAGACGTCATTCACTCGCTCTGGGACACATGCAAACTCCATCTGTGGAAAGTCTCAAAGAAAAATCTGCAGTCTTCTGAAACAGTGTTCCCCAACTTTTTTTTTGCGCCGCAAAGCGGTTAAATGTCTTGTAATATTTTCACGGACCAGTGGTTAAGTTGTGGCAGATTTAGCCCCTTAATAAAATTAAATTTCCAGTGTTCTGAAATATTTTCCTACCTATAAAATTGTCCTACCCAGATTAACTGTGCATGCACACAACAAGGATTTCTCAAGTGCACACAGCCTATAATTATCCGCTACTAGACCGGTATAAAAGTTTAGAATCTTGTATCAATGACTCTCCGTCATTTTGAGTTTATTGTTGTTGTCTTCACTGAGAAAATATTTCCTAATCAAATATAGTTGCATTATTGATGACGGATTCCTAGCCATTCTATTGGTCAGTTCTTTTGATGATATGGGCATGGATCAAGTGGAAGTAATAGACAGATGGGGACAAAAGGAAACATTATTCCCTGGCAACAATTCACCCATGGACCGGTGCTGGTCCATGGCCCAGAGGTTGGGGACCACTGTTCTAGAGCATGCGGAAAAATTCAAATGATTGAGATAATGCAAAAAATATTGTTCATCTTTTAAGTGATTTGGGATTTATTTGTATGATTATGATTAACACATCTTCACCTTCTTATCCGTTTCCGGGGCAGCAGTCTCCACCACTGCCACCCAAATCACACTGCACCATACTATGAGCCTTCCTGTGTGTGTTGAGTCCTTTGAAAGTTAGGTGGGTTGGGAAGGTGCTTTGCTCAGAGCACTTCAGCTACCTAGCAGTAGGTAGACTTAATCATTACAAAAAGAACATTGACATTTGTGTGCATGCGTGTTCATTTCCAGTAAATTGTAGTTTTGTGCCTTTTCATATGTCTTTGTCTGACATTTGTTAATTTCTGCCTTTCGATGTGTGTACTATCTGTTAATATAACAGCACCTTCTCAATTATTGACAATTCAAACAACAGAATCAACAACACAAAGAAGTAGTTGTTGGACCTTCATGACATTCAAATAAGCGTTAATATTCCTTTTCTCCTGATGCACCTGGCATCCCGGGCCTTCCCACCCAGCAGGTCCACGTGGGCCCCATATGGATTTACTAAGTACTAAAAGTGCGCACCACTGCAAAAGCTTCAGAGAAGTTAATCTTGCACCGACATTCACCTTTTTTTCCCCTGTGGTGCTCCAGGTGTTCGGGGAAAACATTCCCTAGGGAAAAGTATATTTGATGTTCCAGAAAAACCAAGGGGGGGGATAGGAAAAGGTGTTTAGAGGATGCAAGTGAGCTATGTTTGGGTTGTTTTCCAAAAAATAAAGTCAGATTTTTTTTGAAAAAGTGTACATTAGGGATAAAAATCATATTTTATAAAATTGAAAAATTGAAACTGAAGACCATTTAAGGGAAAAAAGACTGAAAAGCCCAACAATTGCTCTGATAAAACCAAAAGACACAAAAGTGATTCACACGAAAGGACTATTTGCTGTCGTGGTACTCATTAGAAGAACCAAAAGTAGAATTTGTACTTGCTGAGCAAAAAAGGAACAACGCTGAGAATGCTGTGTTTGTGAGTACAATAGGAAAAAGTATTTATATTTAACAGATGTATCCTCAACCAAGCAAATGAGGTGGAAGTAGCTTTTAGTATCAGGACACATTTAGATAGATTTACTGTTTAAACCATTAGCTGTCCTTAAAGCTTTCAGTTGCATAAAGTAAATTAAATAATAAAAAAAAAGAAATCATCTGCTAAGATTCCACTGCAGTGATGATGATGAATACAGAGTGCAAGCTGCCATAAAGAAGGGCGGATAACACTCAGCTGAGATACAGAGATTATCTACAGCAACAGGGTCAGTTATTACTTTTCTAATGCAATGTAAATGTAAGAAAAGGAGAAGGAAAATCTGGCAATTGAAGTTGGTATAAATTTGGAAAAAAGGATCAGGTCAGGATGATGAAAAAAATCAGTGTAGAGAGTAAAGTTAAGGACTTAGAGATTTACTTAAACCAGAACCTACTGTTTCCACTGTGTATAAACTGTGTTTTACTTAAGATTCCCTACAGAAAAAGTCAGTGACATAACATGACTTTAAAAAGTGTTGGCAGTGGTGGCCTAGTGGTTAAGGAGGCAGCCTTGGGTCAGCAAGGCTTCAGGTTCGAATCCACCCATAGCCAGGTTGAGGTGATCTGAGCAAAGAACCGTTCCAACCCACATAACCTCTTGTGGGCGCAACACCCACAGGAAGGCTCATATATAGTGCAATGTGATTTGAGTGGCACCATCTGCCCCTGCGACCCGGCAATGGACATGAAGATGAATGAATACTTTAAAAAGTATTCTTTTTAACCCTAACTTCAAGTCCCTGGTTTACAATGGAATAATTATCTTTGATCTAATGCTGTATGTATGCCATGTGTTAACTTCTCAAAAAAATATTTAAGAAAAATACTTTTTTTTTAAATATTTAGACATTTTTTTAACTGCAAAAAAACCCTTTTGTTGTCCAACAATGGAAGGATTCCCAACAAGTTGTTGCAGCTCACCCGGACTGCCTCTCAGGAAGAATATTAAATATGTGTTTCATCTGTGTCTTCAATCCAAGACTTCAAAAGGAATAATGGAATCAGTGATTTGACCCCCTTTTAAAGATTAATCAATAAGATTTGAATTAAAAAAAATAGCATAGGAGTTTGGACCATAGAGTTTGGACCATATTAGACTTTTTAAACTTTTCAGAACCATTTCAATCTAGAGATAAGAATTTAGTCAGAGTTTTTGGCTTCCTAGTTCAAATCCCTCTTCATGTTTTCCACATCCTTTCTTTTGTTTTATCTCCAAACTAAACATCAAAGCAGATCTACTACTATCTTATAAACCTTACTTTTTAACTTTAACTTAACTGCTTCTTCTGTCAGAAATCACCCCTAACAAAGTAGTCTTACAAATAATAATTGGAAAATTGAACATAGCTGAAATGTGTTGTAATAATCAAATAAAATAAACCATCAGTTATATATACTTGGTGAATACTTAAGTTTGCCATATTTAAAGGTAAAAAAAAAAAAATCTGGCAATTGGTTTTGCAGACACTGGCACAAAATGTCAAAAAAAGAAAAAAAAAATCATAATTTGTTCCTAGAAAATTTGTGATCAAATAGCTGGAAAGAATTTGAGATATTCAGCACTTTGGAGCTGGACAGACTACAAAAGTGGCTGTGATTTAGCACCATCACAAGGAACGGGCCAAAAATGACTCTGAAGTCTCCGTGCAGAATGCTCAATTTGGTCTTAGAAAAAGATGAAGGAATTTAAAGTAACACCTTCAGGCTGAAAGGAATCAGTGAAGCTCAACATCGCCCGTCTTTGGAGAATATCATACTTAATGCAATTCATAAAGCAGGCACCGGGGACAGTGGCCATTGCTGGCCCAAAAAAGACATTTGCCTTAACACCCCATGAGGCTGTCGGGAAAATGATTTGTGCACAGAGGAAAGAGGAAATTGCTTTGGAAGAAGGGCACAACGTGACGTATGGAAGTAAGAAAACAACACCACTGTGGGAGTGGGAGGCACTGTGATGTGGGGCTTCTGTAAGACCTTTAGGTTCTTAATACTCCATATCGTTACGCTTTATGGAGGTATTTTGCAGGGAAATGTCACAGTGGTTGTTTACCCGATGGAGATCAATAGGAGTTGGAGTGCAGTCACCCTAAACATTGATGTGTAGCTTAAACTTCCCTGTAACTAAGAAATGTCTTCTTTTTTTAACTTATTCTGGCCTTTGAGGTGAAATAAGCAATTTTGATCCAAGACTACCATTAAAAATATAATTTTTTATCACATTCATGTAGGGCAGTGTTGTCCCAAATTGGGGTCACCTGGACCGCCTGGCAATTGATTAGTTTTCAATTTCTGGCTAAAGGTTTGGAATTAAAGCAAGATAAGCCGGATTGAGATGGTTTGGACATGTTCAGATGAGGGACAGTGGATACATTGGTAGAAGAATGATCCTAGAGATGGAGCTACCAGGTAGGAGACAAAGAGGAGATTGATGGATGCAGTGAGGGAGGACGTGGAGGTAGTTGGAGTTAGAGTGTCATCCGTTGCAAAAGGCACAAGCAGGAAGTAGAGGAAATAGAAAAAAATAGAAACTTTATCATCTTCATCAACTTATCCATGACCATGTTGCAGGGTTAGCAGTGTCTAGGACCGCCACCCAAATCACACTGCACCGTACTGTGAGACTTCCTAAGGACAGTGAGCCCACTGGAGGAACATAAATCAAGTTTAATTAAAATACATTATATGAAATTATCTAAAGTAGTTCATCTTGATTGATGGCTCCAATCACATGAACTCAAAAGTGAACATTAATTAGGATCCAATGCCAAAAACGGTTGAGAACCACAGCCTTCTCAGTTTCTTATGCAGCATGTTTAAACACTTTTTAAATATTGGAGTATTTTGTTTGCAATTTTTGAATATCAGTTTCATTCTGTTAAAAAAATCCTTACAACATGTGGTACAACATTTACGTTTTTTTTTTTTTGGGGGTTTTTTTTTGGGGGGGGGGGCAACAGCCAATTTTTTAACTTACTTTTTTATTTTTTAATTACAATAATTCTTTATGTACTTAAGCACACTTGATTTAGACTGTTACCTTTGTATATTGCAGTGCTTCTCAATTATTGCCTGTTACGCCCCCCCAGCAAGATGAAAACATTTCGCCCCCCACCACCCACTCCCCACCGCAACTATAAATAACAGCATTTGTCTATAAAATAGTTCTAGCTACACTTCTGTATAACATCGTATCCTTGTTAACATAAAGAAAACAAACAAAAAAAAGATATAGGTCAACCTACAAGGATGTTCAATTACACTTGCAGCGGAAAAAAAGAATGTTCCCCAGCATCGCTCTGCGTCCCCCCCAGGGGGGCCTGCCCCACTATTTGAGAGGCTAACTGGAAGCTATTTTTGTTACCATATTTAAATCAATCTTTTTTTTTTCAATTTAGCTACTTGCCACTTTAGTTATGCACTAAAGTGTTTGTGGGCCAGTGGTCACTAGTGGTAAGGAACAGGAGTAGGGTCTGGATAGTTCCAGGTTTTGAATCCATAAGCTACAAAGTTACAACCAGGGTGCACTGTCCACACTCACTGCACCCCAGGCGCTCAATGCTGCCCAGTGTTCACTGTGGTGATGGGTTAAATACAGAGGTCACATTTTGTTGTGTCGTGATGTAAATCACAACGACAACAAAGATCTTTTTCTTTCCCTTCAACTTGCCCCTTTCTCAGGGGTTTCCACAGCGTATCAACAAATTCTATCTCCCCCTGTTCTCTGTATCTTCTACTCTAACTCCAACTATCTCCACGTCCTCTCTCACTGCATCCATCAATCTCCTCTTTGTCTCCTACCTGATTGCACCATCTCTAGGATCATTCTTCTACCATTGATTCCACTGTCCCTCCTCTGAACATGTCCAAAACATCTCAATCTGTCTTCTCAAGCTTTTTCTCCAAACCTTCCTGTCTGTGTTGTCCCTCTTAAGACCCTCATTCCTGATCCTGTCCATCCTTGTCTCTCCTAAAGAGAACCTCAGCATCTTTTACTCCTCCACCTCCAGCTCTGCCTCCTGTCTTCCATCTACCTCTAGTGTCTCAAATCCATCCATTATTTTAGTTAACAAGATCTGTGTTTGAAAATAGTCAACTGAATGTGATTATAATAGTATAGTATCTTTACACTGTTTTTTTCCTTAAATTGAATAAGCTTTTATCCAGTAAAATGACTAAACCTAAACAAGACACTGGCTTTAGTGTCAAATTTTATGATGCATTATTTAGTAACTATATTAAAGCAGCCAGTTGGGATTTCTGCTCTGGTTGTTCTTATTATGCATTTTGAATCAAACCACTGGTTTGAATCATATTAAATAGATATTGTTTATTGTCATATGATTTCATGTTTTTCATTAAGTGAAAGCAAATACATCCCCATTTGTTTGTAGGAGATTTTTTTTTTTACCTTTTCTCTCTTCTTTGGACAGACTGTTAATTAAATTGTATCATATATTTGTATGCCATGCTACATTAATGTAACATCACACCTGCTCAGATATGTTTATAGCCCGGTATACGATCAATCACAGAGCTTGCAACTGTACCTTGTTTTTGTGCCACACGTTTCCCTTTTTCAAAGTACGTATGATTTATAGCCTGCCAGCCTGGTCAGAGAGAATTAATAAATGATAGGATCCCAAGTTTGGATTCATTCCTTTAAATTATGCAGCAGGCATTACATTAGTTTGTGTGTTTGTTTGATAAAAAGATGAAAAATGAAAAACGAACTGAAATTGAGTGTAACATGTTGTGGAATTCCTACGTTTTCCTGATAATATACACTTTATTCAGTGCAACTCTGAGTAGTTAGAATGTGACTAAAGTTGCAAAACTTTCAATCGACTCAATTAAATTAATCTGCATTTTAATCTTTTAACAGTTTTCACCTATAATCATCAGTACTATCATTTCGGGGAAAAAAATTACCAAGACTTCTTGTAATTTGTTAGGGGGGAAGCTAGAACCTTGTTGGGGCACAGAGCTACTGCAGATGATTATAGTAGATAAAATAAAAAATGTTTTTATTAATGAATGGTGTGGAAGATAGTGGTGGAGAGGTGAGGGGGACAACATCTACAAGACCCACAGTACTCATCTGCGAAAAGAGTTGCTGCCCACGATGATAATGGAAAGATATACTTTCAACTGCATTTCTATGTCATTATGCAGATCCACCAGGCTGAGGTTTTCAGAACAACATAAAACCCAAGTACTGAGAAACTTAAATTGACACAGTAATAGTTTGTTAACAATGGAACAGAGTTAAACTCACAGACAGTTCACACTCAGCCCTGCATGACCTTCACAAGTACCTGGATGGAGGCAGAGTGTGAATGGAGGCATGAAAGTTGAAAGCTGCAGGTTTGTGCCGGGGAAAAAAGCCAGTGTTGGTTTTCGCCTCCTTCAAAGGAGGAGGAGGAGGAGAAGGAGGAGGATAATAAGAAATCACTTTTTGCTCAACTGTCTGTAGATTTGTCAGTTAACCGCACCAGTATCACAGCAGGTCATCCGTCAAGCTGTGAAATTACTTGTTGATCCCCAGAAAAGTGTGTGAATGTGTTTATGTGTGTGTTTTTGTAGGAAACAGTGAAACCCTGTGACGCCCTCTTCTCCAAGTTTGTAGAACAAACCTTTTCATGTCAGACCTCACACAGAAATGGCCCTGAAGCTTCACCCTCAGTGCCAAATCTGCAGAGAGGATGACCATGGAAGAAGAATAAAACCAGGAAACAAACAAAAAAAAAACAGCAGTGGCGGCTGGAGGAACAAGAAATTACTGAAAAGAAACTACAGTGAACACAGGAAGTACACGCCCCCTGTCAGACATGAAGAAAGTCTTTTCCCTACCGGTTCCACCCCAACAGAGGCGAATGAGAGAACACAGTGAGTGAGTGAAGAGTCCTTGGAGTGTGCATGAAAATGAATGGAAAAAGGCATGAAGTCATCAGAGAATTGTGGCTGTAGCCCAGGAGCTGACCATGGTGCTGAACAGAAGTAGATAAACATCTGCTGGTGTTTTACAGCTGAGCTTAAGAAGGGAAATATTTTACACAGACAGACAGAGAGATAGATGGATATATTGTTAGTAAATGGTACCTATGAGCAAAGACATGGTTTTGGAAAAGAGTGTTCCTTGCAAAAGAAACAACTATGAAGCCTTTCTCTACTAATGCTTCTTTGACACATTGGTTCTTACAATTGTGATGTGTCCAAATCAGTTTTTAAAGATATGAATTTTAAGTCAATAGTGTACACAAGGAATAAGAAATGCTGTACCGTGTAACCCAGTATTTAGATTTAAGGAGGAAAAGGAGATAAAACAGCTGCAGAAAATTACCCTTAAAACCCAGAAATGTGTTTAAGGAGCACAAATATTAGCAAAACTGATTTGTCCAATTCATTTTTGACAGTGTAGTTGGTGAAAGTTAAAAAGGGAGGCCTGATGGATTGGTGTAAAATGCCAAAATGTCTATTCCTTTAAATGGCACAAAAAAGAAATAGCTGGCAAAAGAAGCATTTTACAAATGGGCTATGTGAGGCTGACTAAAAACATACCAACAAGTCTCATTAAACATATGTGTATTGTAGGGAAATTTGAATATTTTAGTCTTGATGTTATTGTGGATTATTGTTATTTAGGATAAACCAACAAGGGCCATGGAAAAAACTGCCTGTGTGCCAGAAAAGGAGCACTGAGCCAGATTTTGAATCATCGCCAACTCTCTGTTGTTTCAAGCTTCCGGTAAAATAAATACTAAGACACGAGGCATCTTTGATTTCTTTCCTTAGAAGTGAAATATTTCAAACAAATTCTGAATGAAGAAACGGAAGGAAACGTTCCCCCGACGAATTTTCATTAAAATTCAACAAGCGGCAGGCTCCGTGAGAGGTTAGATTATTGGCGGGTAGACACGCGCGCACACACACACACGCAGCTGCTGGATGTGTGTGTTTGTGAGTGTGTGCTCTCTTCCTTCCTGCAGCTCAGACTGACAGACCGCTCTCAGCTGTGCGCTCTCTCCTCTCCTCTCCTCTCTGCTCCACACCAGCGCGTCTTTTCGGCTGCAGCACTTGACATCAGAAAAACTTTAAAGCGAACGTCAGGACGTCGACAAATCAGCCGGTGACAGTGCGCATCAACCAAGAGAAGGGGCCTGGAACAGAAAAAAAAAGTCTGAGAGGAGCTCAAGAGGAGCTGGGATACAGAGGGAGCTATGCCATCTCCCGCCAGGCAGAGCCCAGTCCTCCCGCTGTGTCGTGTGTCGGAGCTGCAGCATGCTGTCTCTCTCTGGACCCTGGACCTACTGTCTCACCCCCGGGAGACATCAACTCCTCTTCCTCAACGCCAGACCACTTCTGCTTCTCCTTCTGCTCTTCATTTTCTCCGTCTATTCCTCTCCGGATCCCTGCTTCCTTCACCCGCAGCACTGCCACCTCCTCGCCCGGATCGGACACACCGTGCGCCTCGGTGCGCTCCTCCCGTCCCGACAGCCGGCACGGATACAAAACGCGCTCAACCGCGCCCTGGCCAGCCTCCGGCACCAAAGTGGGAGTACGGACTCGTCCACTACGACTCCCCAGGTGCCCCCTCTGCTGCCCTACAATCTCAGCCTGGAGGTGGTGGCGCGGTCGCCGGCTGGAGGAGACCCGGAGTCGTGGTCCCGGAGCGCATGCCACGATCTAGTAGTTAGGGGGGTGACCGCGGTTCTCGCCTTTCCCCGCTCCACGGAGGAGCTGATTCAAGTGGAGTTCCTCTCCTCTTTTCTGGAGATCCCGTTCATCTCCATCCTGGAGGACACAGAGCCCCTTGTGACCAAGGTAAGACGAAGGATGGATGGAATGTCCTCTGTCCCCACCTGCACTTGTGACAGGTATCGCTTTAAAACGCTGGTATTTTACTGAGCTGAGAAGACTTCCAACTGAATTTCTGCTCTCAGAGAGTTTGATAGGGAATTTGGCTGACTTATGCTCTGTCTGCTGCACTCAAGGGGATAATGGGAGATAAACCTAACAGGGGTGATAAGAGCAATTATTGCCCAGTTCCATTTTAGAAGTATAATACAGCCAAGGGACGAGATACAGTCATTTCAGAAGCAGATAAAGGGCAATTTAGTTTCTCAGATTCTTACATCACAGAACCAAAGGTGAAAAATCACATTGCCAATCACATTTACAGCCCTCCACATGTATGTTGGACAATCACTAGGATTTAACCTACTGGCCTGCAGCAGATATATTTTAATATATAAACACTGTAGATTTCAAAATAAGTTTTCTCCAGAGAGTACAGGAGATTTTGTTTGAATTTAAGTTTGTATGTTTACATGTTTGCATGAATGATTGAAGAATAATGATAAGTTTTGGCCGCTTGCATAGTTTATCACGCAAAAAATGTTAAGCATTGTGGGAATTATTTGACTGTTATTTAACAGAGAACGTGTAGTTTTATCTATCACCAGAAGGGGGCGGTATTAACATTGATTGGCTATATATATATATACTGTATATGAACATACAGACATTTACGTCATATCAGCTGTTTGTAATAGGTTCTTAAAATTAAGAAAGATTATGCTAAAAGCACTTTTACAAAACCAAGGCTTTATTGAGAGGTTAAACGCAGCAGGCAAGAATTGAGGCTAAGCTAAGTTTGCCAAATTTGCAAATTATTCTAGACACACTGTCCAACCCCATTAAATACTCAAGAAATAGAAAATGTCTTTCTATTTCCTACTTCAATCATCACCTGCAGGGCTAGGTCATTACTTGGTTCAACACCTCCTTCCTCATTGACTTCCCATAATTTGAGGTCTTCACAGCAGCTATCATGCATTGAGTTGCATCATTATTGTCGGTGGTCATTGGTTTTTAAAGTACAGTTTCTGTGATGTTAAAATGCTGAGGCACCAGTGATGTAACAAGCTGTGCAATACTGAGAATGTGCAGCCAAACCTTTTGAAGACTCAGTCTATTTTGATACATGAACAACAAGTGAAACCTATGCCTTTGCTACTCCAGCATCAAGAGTATACGCCAGCTTTCACCTCCGGTCCCGATTGTAAAAAAGGCTGTTAGGATCCCACCTTTGAATGATTTTTATAGTTTATTCTAAAGGGAATTTATCCTTGTAAACATAAAGATTCAGTTTCATTGATGTTACTGGAGGGAAAAAGTCCAACCTGCAGCTGTGGCTTCTCCCCTTCTAGGGAAGACACAAGCCTTTAAATTTGCATGTGTGAGAGACTGTGTGCAAGTCGTTTCATTGCTGGTGCCTGTTAGAACTTTGTTAGTACACAATCGGCAGTAAACGCTGGTGTAAGTCTGTGTCATGTTAGTATTCCCAGCAGCAATCAAGCTGCTTGCCAGTCAGTCAATCCAGCCCCAGTCACATCCCCCTCTCTCCAACAGAGCGGCCAACTGCAAATCTGCGTTGCACACACACACAAACACACAACATAAATTCGGCAGCCTTCTGCACACCACAAAATAGAGAGTACACACTCTTATTTACACAAGGTCAACCTGCTATAACACACACAGAAGAAAATGGCTCAGGGAGAGCAGTTTTAACTTCCTTTACGCAGCGTTTACACTTCACACAAACAGGGAGACACAGGATGCAGGTAAGGTACACCTTTCTCCTTTCAGGTAAAGTGGACAGACATTTACTTTAGCCCCTGCCTGAGACAAAGAATCTAACTGAAATGCTTTATGTCAGCTTTGCAGGGACTTCGGTTGACTTTGTCTTGAAAGTCACACTGCTGCACAGTCATTAAGTCGGTCATTGGTTTTACCAAGACCCCAAAGAGCATTTTGTTAAATCAGATCTGGTGACTTTGGAGGTCAGTAAAGATCTGTAAATTTACATTTAGGCTGAAAAGTCTACCAGAAGCTAAAGGACATTGTCATCATAAAGGCAAGCGGCAGAGTTTCAAGATATGGGTTTCCTACCACAGGACCTCAGACCAGTGCTACAGTAGGTCATAGGAAAGATAGAGGCAGGACAAAATACAAAATATGATTGTTTTCTCTAGCAATAACTAATGCATTAATGTAAATAGTAAAAAGGTTGTGATGCCCAAGAAAAGTTTATGTCCCAAAATTAGAAAAGCCAACAGTCTGACTGAGGAAATTTTGTTTAAGGAAGGTCTGCAAGGGTTCAGGTTCGATTCCACCAGCTGCCTGTGGGCTCACCACCCACAGGAATGCTCACATTATGGCGCTAGCTACTCATGCGACCCTGCAATGGACAAGCACTTGAAGATGAGTGAATGTTTAATGAAAGAAAGGGAAAGCAACCTCCTTTTTATTGTGATCCACACCAGTGCACACAACAAAATATACACCATCATCAAAGTGAACCTTGGGCCTCGTCGAGCGCCCAGAAAGCAGGAGAGAGGTGCCATGCTTGGTATCGTAACCCAGCAGCCCATGATTTTCAAACCTGGAACCTTTCTGACCCAAGTCTGGTTTCTTAACCCCTATGCCACCACTGCCTCTAAAACACTTAGGTTCTGCATTGGCTAGGAATCAAACCCCTGCCTCCCACATAACAGGTGATAATACAAACACTGGAGGATTTTCAAAAGCCCGCAAATAAATTTACCTTTGTCAACTGTTTTATGTTGTGATGGTTTTAGCCATTTAGCCTTGCTTTGCAACTATTTGAAAAAATTCTTGTAAAAAAAAAAAGCTTCAGACCCAGACTTCTGCCACTTTGTGGCCCAAGATGTGCTCGGTCTCAACTCTTGATTCTAGACAACATTGATCCGTGTTTTCATGTTGTTTACTCCTAAGCCTTACACTAGGAGCTTAATGTCACAGCAGCACTCAGGACTCAGGCTGGGCGAACTTTTCTAATCTTTCAATCTAATTTGTGGTGAAGCGGTCCAAGTTTAAACTCAGTTTCCTGTTCCCATTTGATGGCAGCAGCAGCACCAGGTGTGGTTCCCTGCTGATTTAGCCCATCTGCTCCTATTCCTGGACCTTTCCTTGGTAACCCAAAGAGATGTTTTCAAGGAACCCCCGGCCCCTTGGGATCAGGGTTTTTTTGTTTTTCAGAATCTTCATAAGTGCAGCTGTATGGCAAGTCTAACAATTTTACGAAAATATATTTTTTATAAAAAAAACACTTCAGCTTCAAGGTGTAATGTTGTCTGACTTGATAGCGTTGACACATTTGACTGTAAAATGAGATACGGCTGCTTCAAGCCTTCCCAGGGACATCCAGGCGACTGTGGCAACTCACATTTTTATCTCCAGGTTATCACGTCCTCTTACACACCTGCCTAACACACTGGAAGGTCTGAGTTCAAACCCAAGAGAAATCGCATACTTGGTGCTTCCTATTGTGACAGATCCCCTGCTATTGTTATTGTTGATCCCAATAAGCAAAGCTTGAATAAACATCCTGATAAAGAGCCCCTAAATTGTCAGACACTCGTGTTGGAATATAAATAAGGGGAAAATGGAGTAGAAATGTATATTTAATGTCTGAAATTGCTCGGCCCATTATTTCTCTGTCAACAATGGATCACCTCCTCGTTCTCAATAAAGCTTGCACAAATGTGAAGTACAACCACTTAGAGAATGTGACAGAGATAAGCCAGAGAGAGCAGGGAAAAGAATAAAAGAAAAAAAAGGGAGAAAAAGAAGAAAAAAAAAGTCAGTGGGTCACGAAGGCTTTTTTAATTTAGTAGATCTGGGGTGCTTTTAAATTCTGCCCTGCTGTGCCAAACTGACATCCAGCCACAGAATAAAACAGAAACAATATCTATTTTTTTCCACTACTTGTTGGCGTTTTGGAAAAACATTTCAAGCAAACATTTTCATACAAATGAAAACAGTTTTCATGCTAGACGAAAGCGGTTCATTCTAATGTTAAATTCATAGAATGGGTTTATTCCTCCCACCATCGCTGGTAATGCTGGATTATAGAAGGTGATGTTTTCAAGGTGTCTGGCAGGAGCAACATCTGTTTGTTTGCTCAGTGCAGAAGAAGGAGAAACAGGGGAGCTTTGAATATTAATATTGAACAGTCAAGTCATTGAGTGAGGCCTGAAACTGTAATCACAAGAAAAATCAACCATCAACAAAGCAGAGGAGAATGTTAAGAGGCAATAAAAGAAAGACATTGCAGCCATTTGTCTGAAATAAAAAACAAATAATCTTTAAAGGGCTTTTATCACTGATAAAACACTCAGCCTCACTGCCTTCTTGATATGCAGTAGTAAAATACTGTCACCCTAAAACTGAGTGAGCTGAAATCTGCAGCTATTATTCCATTGTAGACAGGGTTAACAAACGTTTTGCAAGTGGAGGTGTATTTAGTAATAAATCAATAAAACAAATGGTTGTAATAGTGAGGAAATTAATTTGACCTGAACTGGGCAAACTAAGGCCTGGGGACCGGATGCGTCCCGTTTGGCGTTTTAATCCAGCCCACCCCACTTTTCCAAATTATACTTTTAATTTATAATATCGCTATCGTTCGATCTTTCCCCTACAAAGACAGCATTTCCCCAACAGAGGCTTAAAGTAATTTGCCTTAATTCATTGCTTTACGTCTCAAAGAGGCTAAAAGCATTGTCTTTATTCAATACTTTACTCATCATTTATCTTAGTTTACTCAAATACTCAAATTTAAGTACTACCTGTGGCCCCTGGGTCAAAATAACTGCCCAGGCCTAAATTAGACAGTGCACATGTGAACTGTATTTAACTACTTCAACAGGTCATCAGAAGAAGAACACATTTTTTTTAGAAATGATGATGAAAAAATTCAGTTAAAAGTTAAGGAAGATATTTAATTTATGGAAATTAGTATATCAAAACAGCTTGAAGCAATAATGGATAAGCAAACCAACAGAGGTATATAGTGATAAGCATATAATAAGTGAATTAATAATTATTTGTGGAAACAAAACCTAAAGGATTAAAGTTTTGGGGAAGAGGGAGTTGACAAAAAAAGCACTGACTTTAGTTCTAGTGGCAATCTGCAACTATCTAGAAGGCTTATAAAGCCGAGTAAATAAAATTAACCAATTTAGAGCTGATAAACACACACAGTAACCCATTTCTTACACACACTGTAGCATACTAACAGCTTAAATTTAACAAACAAAAAAATGGGTCTGCAATCCCTGGTTTGGGGTTCGACATGGGGCAGGCACAGGTAGAGACCAAAGAGTGGTAGTGACGAGTCTATCACTACTGGTAACATTGTCAAATTGTACAAACAAAGCAGAGTGCACTGGTTTAAATACACAAACGAACAAGAACAAGATACAGTTCTAAGTAAAATCTATTTACATTTTCACAACCAGAGGAAGATGCTCCTGAGAGCCAAGGGAGGAAGCGGGAAGTAGAAAAGGGAACAAAACAAACATCTCTGCCAACAAAAAAAAGGGGGGAAAACAATTAGCTGGATTTTTCACAGATAAATCAAGCAAAATGGGGAGTGTAGCACGGAGGTTATTTATTATTTTGGTAGAGAGACAAATTATTTTCCCCAGAGGTTTCAAACTTGCAGAGGTATTCCTAGTATTGGGAATTGAGCCGACATTCCTGTGTTGCACAGATCTCTTCCATGAATCAGAAATCTATAGAGCTACAGAGAAAAACTTACACATGCAGCGGGGGACACTAGATTCGATCCAACTTCCAAGTGAATCTAAAATTTTAAAAATATCACTGAAAGGTAAACGTGAGGAGAATTTTGGTTTGGAGGAAATGCATGTCTCTCAAGGTCAAAATACCAGAAGGAAGTTGAATGGAAGAGATTGATAAAAAAAGCTTAAGGTTTTGGCTGAGAATGTTGCTCATACAGATTTTAGTGCGATTCTACTAATACGAATATTAGAGATTATATATTAAAATGTTAGAAGTCTGACAAAAAAAACTGGATCACTCTCTTTGCTAGCACACAGCTAAAGAAGTGTGGTATTGTAGTGGTAGTGGTATGGTATATGACATTTTCATTAAGATTTTTTTGTTGGTTGGATGAAGTGTCTTGTAGGATTTTAATCCAGCTATTTTAAATGTATATGTAAAATTGATCATTGAAAGACGCTGAGAATCTCTTCAGGAGAGACAAGGAATGAGACAGGATCAGGAATGAGGTGATTAGAGGGACAACACAGACGGGAAGGTTTGGAGAAAAAGCTAGAGAAGACAGATTGAGATGGTTTGGACATGTTCAGAGGAGGCACAGTGAATACATTGGTGGAAGAATGATTCTAGAGATGGAGCTACCAGGTAGGAGACAAAGAGGAGATTGATGGATGCAGTGAGGGAGGACATGGAGGTAGTTGGAGTTAGAGTAGAAGATACAGAGAAGACAGAGTGAGATGGAAAATGTTGACTTGCTGTGGCAACCCTTGACAAAGGGACAACCCCGAAAGGAGAAGATCATTGAAAGTGTTTAAAAACACTGGCTTGCTAAAACAAAAAAAAGCCTGTGTTCCTCTGTGGATTAAGTTTAAAGCTGAATAGGCAATGGTTCCTAATTAGCCATGTTATCTGTCTCGAGGGCAGGATTATTTATTTATGGTGTTTAAAGAGGTAACATGAAGGTGACAGAACCCTGTTGTTTGTGTGCAACAAAGACAAAGACATAACAGGGACCTGTCTTCACAGTAATGGTCGCTTAAAGTTAGACATGCTCAGACGTGTATGATGGTAAACTCTGAAGGAGGGACAGGTACCAGTGATAAGACACCGATCAGCACAGTAGCTGCTATTGTGCATTTGCCTGTCAATAAAAAATAATTTAGATAGTGATAGAAAATAAAAATGGAATTAATATGAGACCCACTGCTACATAATGACAGTATCTGTGCCTGTGGCCGCTGCCAGTTTTCCACCTGATACAGAGGTTATTAACCATTGCTGCAAAATAGCTCATTTAAACATGTATTTTACTGTACTGAATATACCATTTATTGCGATTTGCCAACTTTTTTTGCAATTTTTTTTAATCCTGTGGTCACATAACAGAAAAAATATTGCTTAAGGAAAGTACTATTTCTCGTGCCATTTCTCTTCTAGCGTTTATACGGTTGATCATTTTGTTATTGCTAAACTTTGGTGCAAAAAATGTGTTGTTCTCAGAAATTTAAAAATGTTTTGCTCTTTAAACGATGAAATTAAAAGATGATGAGATTAGTCTTTTTTGACAATTCAGTTTAAAAAACAGATTTTGAAGAAATTAAAATACGACGGCTACTGTATCTCCACCACAGCTGTTTTCATTTGATCCATCTCTATCGCTGCACTAAAATGTGTGTTTCTGATTTGTGACATTTCAGTTAAATATCAGTGAAAAATAAAATTGGAAAAAAGTACCTAACTTGTGGTATATCGTGATATATATCGTTATCAGGATGTAAAAAAATCTGTGATATATGATATTTTTCATATCACCCACCACTAATAGGCAGTTACTTTGTTTGATCAGATATATTACTGCAAATTTCTGATGGCAACAGGGACAGTCAGGATCACGTGTCCCAACACGACATTAACGTGCAATAAAATAATTCTGTGTTAATTAATGGTGCTTTAACAAACACAATGTTTACGCAATAATACAGTATTAGCAACGAGCCATAAAACATACGGTAATTAAACATGGGAAAGGGGGCCGTTGGTGGCCTAGTGGTAATGGAAGCGCACTTGCAGTAACTTACCACCAAGTTACTGCTGAGCATGGTATCGTCCCCACAGACTTCTCCCCAGGCACCAGCTAAGCCAGCAGCCCCCTGCTCACTATGGTGATGGGTTAAATGCAGAGACATAATTTCCAGTTTAATAAAGTTCTACAAATAAAAAGTAAAATAAAAAAACCCAAACAGGTGACATTGTTGTTTTCAGGATAATAAAAGCAGATTATGGAATTATTTTTCCACACTTAAACCTAACACTTCCTAAATATCTTTAAAGAATTTTGACTCTCAGAAGATGAAGACAAAAATACGTAATAAACAGGCAGAGAACAAGACAAATGGATTGTTTCTGTCCACCTGTCTTTCACTGTGTCCTCGTCTGCTTAGTCGGAAGGAGCCGTGGGACTTTGTGTGCTTAGTCCTTTCCAACCTACTTAAGCTAATTAGAACTAGTGTGTGACCCCTAACTGTAAATCTTTCCCTTCCATCTATGGCAGGGAGGAGGTGGGTGGGAGGAGGGAGAAGACAGAGAAAAAGAAGAGGGGACACAAGGAGGGGAGGAGGTAGAAAAAAAAAAGAATTAGGTTCTAATTCCCATCAGGGTAATTATTGGCATTTAGGACGGTGATTTGTCCATGAGTCGCGGCTGGAAAGATTGTGCTAATCATTTAAATTGAACTTACTTGATGTTTAAGCAATGAAATCTGCAGCACATTATTATGATTGGGATTCAGAATTGCCATTTTTACCACTGTAATTGGACCGCATTGGCCAGATAGGTCCAGTCATTTAAAAGTGGAATAACTCTCACAATCTGAAATGTATTTATATCAATATATATCTCTTATTTTCAAATTCATCAAAATAAAAATCATGTGGTCGCCTTGTGAGGAGCGCGGCTGAAACCAAAAAAACTCCAGATCAGTTGATAACATCATAGAGATTATTTTCGTGGATACAGATTTCTATTCCGGAAATGCATTAGCAGCAAAAGCTGCAGAGAAAATGGTTTTGCAGATTCCTAAATGTGATTAGGTTAGCGAGGTGCTATGCAGTGAATTCATTATTAGTCACAGTCCGCGCAGTGGGAGCTGACGAGCCCGCAGCTGAAGTCACCCTAATACAACTGAAATACGGCCCATCGCTGAAAACTCTGAATTTCAGAGTTCAGTATTAAAGGCCATTCATATTTTTCTTTCCTTGTCCCTCTCCATTTCCTCCTAAAATATACTCATATGAGGTGATTTTCTATCTTCTATCTTTTCAAACCAAACCTGCACATCATTGTTCGCTCTGATTGTCCTGCTCATTAGACTCTGAGCGCAGACACATGACGGGAGAAGATTGACGAGACCTCAGCAAAGACACGCTGACAGAACTGGGACAAAAACTAACTAATGGAACAACCACAAAGCCTGATGGACACTGAAGACATCAAAGGTGTCAGCGTGAGGCCCAAATGGGAATCCACTGTGTTTTTTTTTTCCTTCTTCTTCCTAAATGGTGCCCATTTGCAGACTTGAATCAGTGTAAAATTTCCTATTGCATTGCCCTGAACATAAAAACCCATCAAATATGAGTATGGAACTTGTTTGGACCACCAGAGAAAAACATCTCAAAGCTTCACAGAGAAGCAGAACAGAACAGTCCACTGACCTTAAAGGCTTAAATATTTACTGGCCTGATGACGTGTCTTTCAGAGGTTGACTTTCTGTGTGTATAGATTCCTCCTGCAGACATTGCCCATAACCCAGATTAATGTAGTTTTCACACTGGCATTTAATACAGTATGGGCTGTGCAGCTAAACTAGTTTCACTCCCAGTTTAGGTTCACATTTCAAAGTAATGAGCACTCCTTCCCTTAACTGATGCACATTCACTAAATCACCATGAAATGGGGGGTTTTGGTGCAGAATAAACTAATTTTGCGTAAGACCATAAAACTACAGGTGTCTCTGCATTTATGTAAAACCTCAAATTTTTCATCTGCAATACATCCACTGATAGTGTAGAGTGTACGCTCATTTCCCGCCATCAAGAGACCGCATCTCTTTCGTGCAACTCTTTTCCTGCCAGACTGCTGATGTATTTTTTTTCTACTCTTTTCTAAACTCAACAGTGTCATTTCATAAATGTTGTTTTTATCATTGTCCATACTGTCCAAACAAACAATCCCAGATATCACGTTAACTCTTATTGTCCTGAAACCCGTCAATTTAGAAATCACACAAATGTTTTTCTTGTATTCAACACAACTTCAAATCCTGCAACATTTACTGGACACTGGACACAGAGGGCTATTTTTGCTGCACACTCCAATATATTTTTCTGTAAAGGTAATTCTTTTTTTTTTTCCTGAGTGGTTTTCTATCATCCAACAGGTGTCTTTTCACAGCCAGCTCATTAATTCCAACACGTTGGGTACTTATTGATCAAACACTGATGTTTGTCTACAGTGTTACTTTCTCTTTTTCTCTTGTTTTGCACAAAAGAGACAACCAGATGCCAGGATCTGTATATTTTGACAAACAATATTTCCATGCAAGAAAATGAAATGTAGAAAAACAAAAACTTTCCGTATCCAATTTTTTTTTTCAACCTCATGCAATTTGTTCAGACAAGCCCTTACATAAACCAAGACAAGGCACATCCAAGCACAAAGAGACAGACGTGTAAACACAACACAACTGTTTCTGTGTCAGGGAACAGCATTAAGTCGCTAACACAATTTCTATGTACATATCCCTAATGAGACTACCTCCCAGGAGTTTCCAAGATATCCTTTTACAGAATGACTGATTTGATTGGGTCTCAGTTTGAGCTCTACAACATTCAGGGCCCCTTTGTTCACTCCAATAATAAAAGTGGTCAGTCATTTTAGAAATTATCTTTGTTTTGCAGCCCAGTATTAGACTCTTCTAAACCACTTTACCCCGACTCCACAAGTAGGTGTCATTGTCAATACTCCTTCAACATAATCACTGCGATGCACATTTCAGTGTACTTCCTATAGTGAATTATACATGAACCTTTCAATGTTTATGATTCAGAATGACCTCCATCACTTTGGCTGGTAACTACTTTCTCGTCCGCTATCCATCCTGCATCCTTTAATTAAGTTGCTTCTTTTTTTTTTTCTAATGCCGTACCTCATTCTGTTGAGTAAAATGAAGATTAGTGCAGAAAAAAAAAAACCCAATTTGCGACATTGAATGAAATTACATTTTAATCCAGGGACTCCACTGAATAAGAAGCATTGTGGCTCAGAGCTAGCCCCTCTGTCTCGCTCTCTCTCAAAGGACACACAGACACACACACAACACATAGTCCATGCACACACACGTACACCTGCATTCACAAGATCCACACACTCATACTCTGTCTGTGCTCAAAAATGGTTATTAAGCCTAATGAGGCTTTCCAAGGCCAGGCTGCCTTTAGTGTTTTCTTTTCCGATGATGAGGGGATTTACGCTCTCCCCACAGTGGAATAAATAAGTAGAAAGTGAGGGACGCAAACTTGTGTCGTGGACTCCAGCCTGAGGCAAATTGACAGTTTTAGACAAGCAGGCCAGTTAATGCAAACGGCTTGCAGCTTTTTTCTTTATTAGTGTTAAGATGACAGTTCGGCAGAGTCTGGACTGAGCCAGATTAATTGAGCAGAGCAGAAACAGCAGTGCATACATATGTGTGAGCTGCTCTGCTGTGGCGTTTGAGTCCATGCTCGTGTTTGGTTTGTGGTTTTGTGCCTCCGGTGAAACATATGTCTCCAGGAACTCCACGGCAAACACAGAGCTAAAGTAAAACATCGATGTGCATGTTGAAGGAGCAGACAGATTGGGATATCGTTATAGAATCTTAATGAAGAAATCTGATGGAGGCAAGTAGGCATCAAACTATAAAGAATCAATTGAAAGACGAAGGAATCAATGGTTCCAAGGTTAATAACAAGGACTTGGTTGATAGGGAACAACGGAAGAACAGCTGATGAGAAAACAATAGGAATCAGGTGGCAGGAAGTAAGATATCAGGTGTGACAGGAAGAAGTAATCAGATGGGAGTAGGGATGGGGGAGATAAATCAATGTCAGGATTGATGCAAGATGAAGACAGGATGCTAGTGGTGGGGTTCCAGATGAAAATTCATATCAGAAGTTTGGCTCAAAAGCACTGTTGGAGGTCACATCTAAAGGTCTGGCAAAACATCTTGATGCTTTCTCATTATAATAGCTATGAGTCAACAATCAGGCCAACAGTGACAGTGGAACCAAATTTAGTCAATTTATTTCTATTTTCAAAGAAACAAGTCGTTCACATCCATCCTATTGCTGCAATAGACATGAGAAACATCTAAGAAACATCAGCCTCATCTACTGACCTCTAATCTAAAATACCAAACACCAATGATACCACAGGTAATACCAGTCTGAAGCCCCAACACCAAAGGTATGTAGATTGTATATCCCTAGTTGCTAATTCATAGATTTAGAGTTAAAATCTCAAATATAACTGCATATTCTAACCATGTTGTAGAATGGCCTCTATTCCACCTGACAGTGGACACGGACACATCATCTGGATATAATGGTATATGAGATTAGATCAGTTATATTAGGTCTAGGCAGATGAATGGGGAAATTATATAAGGAGGAACGTCAAGAATGTGGCATGATTTGATTGGACAAGACGGAAGGAAGCCACCCAAGAAAAAAAAGTGATCCAAGGGCTGAATGGGGGTTTTAAAATTGAGTAGGGAAGGATGAGGAGAAACTTGCGTTGTCTGTTCCCTTTTCCGTTGGGAAGACTGATGGAGGGAGTTTTATCTCAAACGAACTGCTTCATTAGAGGATTAGCCAGCGATAACTCAGAGATATCTGTGATGGAAAAACCTCCCAAACACCCACAGACCCACACAAACAGAAATAGGTGAAAGCAGGCAGATAAATACACACTGGGGGCCCATACGGTACTTATGGCGACCTAATGTAATTCCACTTAGATCAGACATGAGATTTTCTACATCCCATACTTTCATTATCCCTTCGTTTGATGTTGTCGATTGTGTAGGCAGTTGTCAGTTGCTGTCCCTCCATACTGTATGGACAGACACACACACACACACACATACGCACAAGAGAGTGTTATTACATTAGAGTAGGTAGCAAGCGAGGCAGAACACCGGAAATCTAGGCCAGGTGGACCACAGTGATAAGGGCAGACTTGGAAGCAGCACTCACACAAAGCTATATAGAGGCTCCTGTAGATTACAGGTGAAAGACAAGCAGCAGGGGAGGGGAGAGAGGGAAGTCGATGTGCGAAATATGATATTAAAGCAGATGATGACAGATGGCTGCAGGACATGGCTGAGCGGGTGAACTCCCCCAGTGAACGCAAAGAAATCATGGTAAAAGTCCAAAAAGAGGGCAAGCCTGAACTCAAATAATGACAGATAAAAAGGTAGGTAGAATCAAGGGTTAGGAAGTTAAATAGAGCTGAGACAGACAGAGAGAGGGACTAACATCGGTCTGGAGGAAAGAAAAATAAAGGGTTTCGAAAAACAATATAAGCCAAGAATAAGAAAACGGGGACGCTAAGTGTCAGAGATGAAGATGTTCAGGAGGTGGTCCAGGTGTGGAGGGGACTGAGAGATATCTGCAGACCCCGGGGTAACTTCTGTGTTCCTCCTGGGATATTTATGTTGCGAGCTGGCGAGGAAACTGCTGTGATTTAGAGTCCATCTGGACGGGATTCAACACCACCTGTCCACTGAGGAAACACTGCCTGTAGGGAGACACACCACTGTGTAGGGGTGGCAGGCCATTGTCGGCACTACCACATAAAAGTAGGGGTTTTTACATCTACATCCTCCGACAGAGCACAAAAACAGACATTTTCTCCACTTTCTCTGTTTGGCTTCATTCCATCTCAAAGGATATGAAATTAAATAATCAATATGAGGTGGAATTGCTGGCTTTTAAGATAATGCTCCGAAGCAATGACCCCAAGAAAACGGACAAGTCAATCAAGGACATCACTTTAGGGTGAAACCATGAGAAATTATTTACTGGGAGTCTAGTTATTTGCCTGACGTCAATTGTGGCATTGGCTTTTCAAGAGACAAAAGTAAGGTCAGGAGTTTTGAAGAGTTCTAAAGTGGTCATTTAATGTCTTTGCTATACTACTGTGAATTCATCCACTAACTTAAAGAGACAGGTTATTGATTTATTATATTTTGATGCTCAATAAAAACTGTACTATGGTTGGATGACCATAGCACCACCACCATAACTTCACATGGGCGTATGGTATGGTCACATTATGACCTACCGGTCCGGTAGCAGAAAGTTACAGACTGTGTGCACTACCCATTCGGGTAGGAAGATTTTGTAGTTAGGAAAAAGTTTCTTTTTATTAAGGGGTATTTATCTGCAACAACTTAACGACCGGTGCGTGAAAATAATAAGAGATATTTAACTGCTACGTGGCGCAAAAAAGGTTGGGGAATGCTGCTCTAAGGGATGCATTTTAGAAGTAAACATCACAGAATACAACAACACAATCTGGTGAAATTTACCACACACGTACCTGTATATACTAGTGTTTTCCACTCCACCAAAAAGCTGTATTTTGTTCTCTGTTTTACTGATCGCACACAACAAAAGACAGTTGTCTGTTTCTTTCAGTGACATATTGTAATTTTGAAAGTGGACCCATGGATGATGTAGTGACAGCAGGGTCTGTTAGGAGGGCGCAGCAGATAACAATGTCTAACCCCACACTGAAGTGGCAGCTTGATTGAGCAGACTGCGTGGTTTTGTTGTTGAAAGTACAACTCACATACTGTTGAAGAAACGCATGTAATGGGAAGCAAATTGGACAAAACAAAATTTTCTTGATTTTTTTTCGAAACAAACTACTTTTTTACCGAGAATATAGAGGTACCGTATGTTTGTGGGAAGCTCAATTTCCGGAAGGCTACATCTTTTCTCACCAATAACAACCTTCAACTTTAAAGGTTAGAATCAGTCACTTTGACATAAAAATGGCTCCAGCAACAACAAAGAGGAAGAAAACATTTATCGAACAACAGTTCAGTCGGATAAAAGAATGACGGCCGGACAATAAAGGGTGACAGGGTGTTGATGAAAGGCTTCAGTTGGTACCTGTTCCCAAATTCTAACTATTTTTTTTATAGTTCTGAATCAGAAAAAAAACCCCGATAAAACTAGTAAATAAAATTTTCCAGGAGAAGCCAATCTTGTTGCCATTTACTGGCAAAAGCAATCCATGGAAATGTGGTTGCTTCCAGATCACCGCATTGGGTTTTCAAATACAGTATATCAGGTCCTCAAGGCCAACCTATCAACCTGCAGGTCCTACATTCCCTTCTATATCCTAACAAAATTTACACCTCTAAAAAAAATATTTAAAATACCTATTGATATAAAAAAAAATAAATGTTTTATATCAATATAAAATTTTATACTTATGTTTTTACCGTCAGAAAATATCACACTTATCTTGTGCACCCCCTACTTGCAGCTTTGTGCACTACACTCTGCAAATCTCTGCTCTTAACAACAGGTAATGAATATTTATGCTCATTTTTAAGATTCATTTTATGTCAAAACCCTAACACTGCATCAAATTGCAGTAACTGTAGTCGGGAGATCCACGAAATAGATATTGTAATAGCTTATCCTCAAATCTATAATCTTCAGACATCACTCTCACTTCTGCTGTGTTGGTTGTTTAATTTCCAATCCAGCACTGAGCCTACACCACAAAAATAGTTCTGCCTACTCTCTGATTTTCATAAATCTCCATCTCTTGTGTGAATGGGCTAAATTGCAGGCTTGAGCTCTCACTCATCCTGTAACCAGCTCTAATCTCATGAATACCCTGTGCACTGAATAGACCTAATTCTGCAGATAAACACAAAAAAGACCCACACACATACCTGTACAGACAGAGCTACAACCCATACAGGCAGTAATGTAATTTAGTGTGAAGTAGAAATTCCCTTTCCCTAAACCTCCATATAAACATACTGTGTAATCCCGACATTTGACTTCTAACTCTAGGATTAATGCCTGGTATTTATATGAACATATTCGTACATATCATTAGAATCTTAAAGACACTCAGGACAGATTGAGAGAAAATTACAAGACACAGAGAAGGATTAGACCCAGATAGGATAAAAGGGAATGGATCATTAAACAAGCAGACAAAAATGAAAGCCTGAAGTTGTGATGACACAAAAATGTGTGAAGAGAGAGGCAAGCTGAAAAGAAATGTGTTTAAGAAATAGAATGGAAGAATCTGATCAAATTTGCCCCCTCATTGCCCTTCAAAATGAGGAGATAGACCGTTATCCAGATAACGCCAAAGCCGCTTTTCCCCATCTTGGTTATCTGACGCCGAATCTAACCAGTGAGCAGAGCTACATTTCACTGTAAATCAGGTCAGTTGCTTTTATTTGCTGCTTTTTTTTTTCTCTCACTGCTGCACTTTAATTAAATGAGCACAGATTTCAACTCTGTGAGAAGTTACTGTAGCTTCAGACTCCCTAGTGGCAATCAAACTCTAATTAAGCACCTTATTTATAAATGTTGAGGGTTTATATCGTGATATGGACTAAAAATAGTTATTTTGAAGCATCAGGAGTTTCTCCCAAAGCTACTGGTTTAAGCTGCACATTTGATAAAGTTCAGTAGAGTGTAAAGACAGTCACTAGACAACTATGAAAGCTATGGTTAAATAGAGTTGTTAGACTAAATAAACTTAACTACAAAATCTGTCAAATCTAATGTGCTTTTAACAAAAGTCAGTTTCAGAATATAAACATCACGTTAAAGTTTGGACTTCATAAAGTTGATGTAGGCCAGGGGTGTCCACACTGTTTTGTCTTGTGAGCTACTTTTCAAATGACCAGGCTGAAGTGATCTACCTAGATTAAAAAACACTAAATATAAATACCCATATAAACTGGATTTCTTACTGTATACATTAACATATAACATATGTTATACTGTCTGATTCAAAAACTATATTATTCCCACTCTAGCCTGGTCATGTGCATCCTGAAATAGAATTACATCTCCAGTTTTTATTACTATTATTTTTTATGTTCTTGCTCGGGATCTATCAGCACTCCTTTGGATAGGTGGATCACAATCTTCCTATTGGGCACCCCTGATGTAGGTCTTTACATGAAAATGTATTTAGAAGCTTTTTGATGCTTCCCCGTCCTATACATTTAACATATGTATATACATGTGACAAACAGTTTGAGATATGACTAAATGATGGCCTTCACTGGAAGCCAACTTTATTAACTACATGGTACAGTTACACATGGTTTATGTTTTCATCTTGCCCACATTAAATCTTCTGGGTGAATTCATACTGAGGGCTAACACACAGAAGATTTAGATGTTGGCTGCACATATGAAGTCAGAAGTCAGAGCTTCTAGCACTATAGCAGTGCTCTCTGTAGTATTTATTTTAAAGAACCCCTTAGATTCTCACAATGCAACGACGTCCCATAATAATAAAAAGAAAATTTAGAACAATAACTGCAATAAATTATACTCTACATCAGTAATGCTCAGCTTTGTACAGAGCAGTGTGCAGTAATCAGTTTAAGCACAGTTGAGTGTAAGAACGCTGTTTTATTTCCGTAATAAAACAACAATATCTTATATTCTTAAACAGCAGTAGCATAACTACTGAAGGCGCTGGTCTTACCCTGTCGGCGCTGATGCCAGGGGAGGTCTTCAGGACGAGCTGTGCCAAGACTGCAGCTCTGGTTTTTTAAACGTCTGGAAATATATATATAAAAAAAATCTAAATAAATCATCAAAAATGAATGACCAATACTAAATTGCATTTTACGCAAAAAAATAATGATTATTTCCACAGTCAAATGTCTGTCTACAAGTAGGTTCTGGAATATTTGGGTAAAAAAATAATTATGTTTATTTTAAAAGATGTTAAACATTCTTTTTAACTATTTCAAAGGTGATCTGGTATATTTAAATGATAACTTCAAAATGAATTTTTGATTATTTTAAGATTTATCTATTTTAGTGTAACTAATTTAAATAAAATACAACTTAAATTGTAGATATTTAGCAAACAAAAAATTGTATGTCCATAATGTGGGCAATTGTGTTGCAAGTACAGGGTAGTGTTCAGATTCAATAATTCACTTTGGTTTTATACTGTACCATAATTTAGTGGCAACTAAGAAAATATCCCCCAATACCGTTGAAAACAACAAACAAGCAACGTATGGTAAATGAATAAATTAAGTTAGCTGTGTTGACACTGTGTTTCAGGATAAATACAAATGTTTTCAGGCTTATCAACAGCAATTTATCCAGGCGGATATCTTAAGTAAAACACAGGCCAATTTAAGAACGATTTCCCGGTGAAATTGAACAAAATCAGGCACGTAAAGGTAAGCCTTTGTCATTCTTAAATAAATGTACTATTCTGTTTTTACCTTCATTAGCAACAATAACGAGCGTCGCATTTTTCCATCGCGTTCATTAGTGGATAGGTAGTTCCTTTGTCATTTTCCAAACTAAAATATTAAATAAGTTCACAACAGTCTATTCATACAAATTTCAGTTTTCTTCGTCACGACATGTTGCTTCAAAATACCAAATTTTTCGCAACTTTATATAGGAAGTGGGGAATAAGCGTTTTTTTTTTTAGCGATTGGGTGGCGGGGGGGGGGGGGGGGGCCCGGGGGTTTTTTTGGGGGGGGGGGGGGGGGTCTCGGGAGTTTTATTTTGAAAGGCAGTGTTTCAGCTCCGATGTTCTAACTTTACACGAAACAGATTAGACAAATTTAATGGCAGCACCCGCTACTATTTTGAGCTTTCCACCTTCTCCTGAATTATTCTGTCGCACTTCAGGGAAGACATTGCCTGCACTTTCTAAAGAGCAACTTCAAGAAAAGGTTAAATCCGCTCTACACCTTTCAAACAATAATGTTTATTCATTAAATAGAGAAACTAATGAGAACCAAAAGACGTTCATAAATCAATCTTATTGACCTGATTTATTTAATTGCTGAAAATTAAATTATAAAAAAATCAAATTCCTACACTTGCTTATTGAAATAAATTGAGTTGCCAGTGTTGACATGGTATTTGAGGAGAAATACAAATGTTGTATTTCCAGTCTTATAAAGAGGTTAGTGCAGCACGAAAAGGCACAGAATTAAGAATCAATACATTTCTCTACAACCTCCGGCTAAGAAAACACAGCTGTGGTGATTTTTTTTATTGAGGAAAACTGAGTACAACAGGCTCTAGGATTTCTTTATTCTTGTGAAGCGCCGTGGTGTCAAATTAATTTTATTTTTTAAACAGTAGGGGAAGCGGCATAAGAATATGTCAGGTTGAGTTTTTGTTGTGGTAGATGGTTTATTTTTCTCCAGCCATTGACACAAGGTTGAACTGGCATTGAGGCGTTCAGGTGGAAGGCTCTGGGAGAACGGTCCTTTCAGAAAGGATAAGTTCAACAAAATGCTTGGATGGAGATATCATTTTTAGACAGCTCAGTGCTGGTGACTGCTGAGATTTGTCAGGGGAGAGAAAAGAAAAAAAAAATGGATTCACTTTTAGCTGAGGTTACACTGGGAATAAAGGGGAAATCTATTCAACTGCACATAAACTGAAGGCTTGCGTTTGAAAAATGGATTGTTGTGTGTATCCGCAGTGGTCTGCATATGTCCTCAGTCACCTTTCTTTTTAATATTTCACCTACATGTAGTGGGGAAAGGTGCAACTCTTGAAACCAAGAGGGAAATAGTATTGTGAGAAAAAAAAAGACAAAGAAAGAAATCACGTTGGAGTAAACTTTTAACTTGACAATGGGTTACGACAGGAGATTATCACGTGGCGATCACCTTCCAACTACTTGATCAACCACTTGTGTGAAAGTCAAACATGTTGAAAATCCTGCCAATTTGCTCACGATGCGCAATAACAGATACATAGGAGAAAAACCAGTCAACAAGAGGGTGCAACATGGTAGAACTGGCAGAGCAGACTGCCCACGTCTGCCGGGACATTTCTGTATCCATACACATCGTCTGTTTACAGAATGGCACAATTATGAGGGAGTTTGTTCTTTGTTTGCTGAGCATTATTCTCATTCTCATTGTGTTATTACATTACATTAAAATACATTTGGCAGAACCTTTATCGAAAGCGGTTCTGGCTACAAGAGTGAGATGTATCTGATTGTTCAATCGGAATAGTCCAGTTGCACCCAATCATTTGATCAACAACAATGGTGAGCACTGCGTACAGCCAGCTTCAAGTGGTGCTAGGACGGAACAATTGAATAGCTTTGTTTGTACTGTACTAAAGATCAGCAACATTGAGGTCGGTCTAAAAGAAATTCATTAAAAATTCTACTCTTATGCTCAAACACCATGTAGTGTTGTGCACTAATATAGACATAATTCATTTTTCTTTGAATTCATTCGCGACCACAGTCCCTACATTTAGAAAAATGATGACTCAGATGCAGTTATTGGTTGTTTTTTTATTGTCATCTCGTCATTTCTCTCAAAATTTCTCAAAAACTCTTCCTTAGTAGCCTATACTTTCTCACTGTGAAGTGTATTATTGCCAAAAAATCCGTCAAGTCAAGATATATTTAGAGGATTTAGAAATATATCGTTTGGATTGGAGATTTTTGTCTTTTATAAGTTAATGCTAATCCAGCAGGTGCAGGTATTATACTAAAAATGATATCAAAACATGTTATTGCAGACAGAACTTAAAGATTAAGCTACTAATGAACACTAAATGATTCCACTCTAAATTATGGACATGGATTTGTAAACAAATCTACCATCTGCAAATAGAACACTAGATGAACTCTTTGTCACTGGTCTAATATTTTCATATTTCAAGCACACAGCATGTATGAGAACCATACATTTATGGTCAATCAGTGACTTAAACAAACAGGAAACGATCAAATATCCCCGATGTCTGATTTCTTGAATAACAAAGGGTTTGGATTTTTCCAACAAAAAACATTTCTGTTTTACTGACTTCCCCACACAGCTGTGCATCTAGTTTAAAATGTCATCTGGGTTAAAGAAAATATAAATCTCAGCCTTCATTCAATGCCGTTTTTCACTCATTTGGTCGGAGACGTCTCCATTAGAACGGAGTTAAATTCAGACCATGGCAGTCGGCCATGCTGAAATATCATTAACTATCAATGAGCATGAATCAATCTCAAGTCTAAAGTCGCCAAAATGCATAAATCATTATTAAACGGCTCCATTGTGCCAAATGGAATTTATTTCTTTGGTGGTAATGTAGGGTAAATGGAGAACACTGGTGGAGAGTCACTTTAATGAGAAAACTGTTAAAAATACTACTATCAGTTTTCCATATGATTGAATATAATTACTGGATTTATTTTATCAGGATTTAACTCTTTTTTTTTTAGTCTCTCCTGGCCCTGACACGTGGACAAAATAAACCTGTTTTGAATGACTGGTTATGGAGTTTAACAGTTTATTTGGCAGCAGAAAAAAAAAAAAATCCATCAGGACTCAACTCACTCCCTGTTTTGAGTCTTTGTTGGGGTCTCATTTTTATAATGGAGCTGTAGCACATTCCCAGCATGCTTTGGCAGCCTCATCAGGCCTGCTTTTAATGACGCTGCTTCAAATTAGGGGGAGTCCATTCTGTCCATTTTGTGTCACTCTCAATCAGGCCCTGGCGACTGGAGCATCACAGAGCGTTACGGCTCCAGTGCCAGCACTTTCACAGCAGTGATGGGTCTGTGCCAGTGCTACTGTTTGTTTGTGGGCCTCTATTGTCATAATGCTGAAAATGCTTACAAAATGATTGTTGGTTTTTCAGAATGCAACTCATGTCTAGATTTCAGGTATGGGATTAGAGTATGACGATGCCCATGTCAAATTGGATGCAAGGATTTTAGCATCAGTGGTGTTAATATTTGTGTTTACATAATACAAAACAATTTAGATTCATGTCACAACAAAAAACAATCTCCCATAAATTCAAATTCGACCGAAAATGTCAATGACTCACTATGTATACTCAATAACTCCACCAACCAAGCCATGCTTGCTCTTATATGCAGACCATGCACAATTTTTGTACACAGGAGAGGGAAGAGATTTACCAAAAGTGCATGGATTAATAGAGGCTTCAATTTCAGCTCAGATACCCCGCTCACAGCAGACCAGCCTCACGGA
Organism: Paraplagusia blochii; assembly: GCA_016785265.1. Lineage (NCBI taxonomy): Eukaryota > Metazoa > Chordata > Actinopteri > Pleuronectiformes > Cynoglossidae > Paraplagusia > Paraplagusia blochii. The sequence goes on from JAFBJS010000098.1 coordinate 38,485, forward strand.
GTGCAGAGCAGTAAGTAACGACTGACAGGCTGAAAGACGAAATTGCCAAATGGATTGTGAGGAACCATAGAGCCATCAATATTGTTGAGGAGGACAGCTTCACCCAAGTTTTAAAAGTTGCTACTCTCAAGGCATTGTAAAAGCCACAGTCGAGGTTGGAAGTTAAAAACAAGGCTAATGATCATTTAGGATAAACAAATGTAGTGTTTGTAAAAAAGAGGTGTAATATATAATATATATAATAATATTTATATAATATATAATAACAATATAATATAATGATAATATATAACATATAATAACAATATATTATAATAATAATAAGTATAATATATATATACATACATTATGTGTGTATATATATATGTATTTATATTATGTGTGTATATATATATATATATATATATATATATATATATATACACACACACAAACTGAGTTGAATCAGATCGAACTGGATCTATAGTTTAATATATTCTTTTTTTTTATGAATTGTTCCTGAATCGGATCATAGCCTGTGGGATCATTGTGTGAGTGAAGAGATTCACACCCCTAATATATACATATATATATATATATATATATATACACACACACACATATATATACATACATATATGTATATATATATATATATGCCCATCTATCTCCCTTTTTATTTTTGTGTACTTACATATATAAATGCATATATGTCCATTTAAATATAATAACAATAATAATTGAGATTGTGCCTACTCAACAACACCAAACACAGCAAGAATGATTACCAACTAATCTACAAAAACTACTAACCTTAGTATATATACACATATACCGTATATACATTCACTAATAACCTACTCTTCCAATGAATCCACTGTTCAGGTTTTACATATTTATCTATCTATACATATGCAGTATTTGCAGCGGTCGTGGTGGCCTAGCGGCCACCAACTTCAGGCTTGGTATTGAGGTGCTCTGAACAAATTACCGTCCTGACACACATCACTTCCAGTGGGCTCACAAGATAAAGGAGGGCCCACTAGAAGGGCTCTCTGGAACACTCCAGCAGATCTGACTAGGATTTAAAGTTGTCCAGGAGGTGAACCCTGGAATTTCACACCAATGACAGAGAAGTTGCTTCTGGCCCAAAGGGGAATATATACATATTTTTGTGTGTGTCTGTGTGTGTATGTGGGTCAAACTCCAGTGTACTGCTGGTCACTTGTAATTCCTCCCCGGCACTTAAAGGATGAGATATTGATTGCCCCATGTACAACTTATTGTGTTGCTCAACATAAATCACACTGTGATTGACCGGTGGCCCCGACCCGGAGTCGTCCAATCCGTTGCCTTTTTTTTCAGATTTCCTCAGGACACTGACCTCCATTCATTTATCATATAGGAGGTTGGGTAAGACCCTGCTTTCAAATCGGCCTCTGCTGCATCTCTTTAAGAATTTATTAACACCGGATATTTTTTAAAACCTTAACAATATTGCTGTGTTTTGCTGGCCTGGTACTGCATAAACCTAAGTGATTAGTTTTTGCAGCAGCAGCAGCAAGAGCACAAATCTCTCTCAGGTAGAGTGTCTGCGGTGTGTGCAGCAGGACCCTCTGGAGTAAAGCATTCAGTCCTCACGCCATTTAATTATGAGGGCAGCAAAAACCCCTGGGTGCACGACTGCATTCTCCCACAACAGTAGCTGGCTAACAAATGGCGCTGAATGCCTGTGATTGATCTGTAGCCATTTGGGGTGGCCATGAAAAGACAAAGGCGGTGACAGAAGGTAAAGAAGGGAAACTGGGAGGGGGGAGGTGGGGGGAGTACAGCCAGGTTGGGAGGGGAGGAAAAGGAGCAGAAGGGATGGTGGAAAGATGAAAGAAATATTGTAAGATGGGGGACAGGGAGTGGGATGTCAGCAAGAGGAAGAGAGGCGGAGGGGAGGGAGGTGAGGGGAGGGGTGGGGTGGGGAAGGATGGGCAGCGTCTTTCCTGGCACAGCAATTTTCACTCTACATCCACTGATGTGGGCCCAGGAGGTGCGTACACACAAAAACATACTTTGTTTAACTGTTGTAAAGCGCTTTCACTGAAGCGCGGACGCAGATATTTGCATAAGTGATCATTGTGCTCCGAGCTGCAATAGACAGCACTGATGGATTCTGTAGATAAGAGAGGCTTTCATTCTGTCTTTCCCATTCTGGTGCTATTTTTTTTCTTTATTCCACACCAAAAAACTCTATTTACTGCATCCTCACTTTCTCACCGATTCTTCCCTGGACAAAATTATCCAACTCACATTACTCGCTACTACCCTCGAAGAAACCCTTCTTTGTTGACCAAAAAGCCTTCTCTGCTATATTCTGTTGCACAGAATACACTTTCACTCTCTCCAAACATGTATACCTTTTACAACAAGTGCGGGATTTTTTATTTTTTTTTTTTCAATTATCTCAGATCTTGCCTCTGCGGGTGAGTGTGGATGGCGCAGCTTTTGCCGTCCGCAGAGGAGAGTGGCAGATGGGGAGGTGGGGGGTGAAGAAGGAGAGAAAGAAGAAGGAGTGGGGGGTGAGAAGTTAGGGGAGCAATTATGCAGTGACTCAGTTCCGTTGAGTTATCTCTCATTTTTATGACTTCAATCAAGTGTCCTTGGAGCGTATGAGGTTTTGCTCTATTATTAGGGCTAAAAGGCTGGACTGCCTTCAGCTGTTGTGAGCAGATTTTAATGCCAGCTTCTTATTAGCAACAGTAGGACCAGCTCAGCCTGGCACACAGACAAAAAGGCAGGTACATCTCCTTGTTTTTTTCATGCTTGGTCATCATTATTCCACCTCTCCTCGGTCCTCTCTTGCTGCACTCAGAGTAACAGGCTGCAGCCGTTCAAAGACACCATCTTTATTTTGGGATGTTTTTATTTCCGTTGGAGTGAATCACATCTGTGTTTAAGGCTGGTGTGGACACAGAAACCCAATCCACTATTTTCACCGTTGTCACTTCAGCACTCGGGGCCCAAATCAGACATATATATAAGTATACATCCAATGTTCAGCTCTGTGACAGGAGTAGGCATGATGGCATTAGATGACAGGAAGCATCTGAGCTGCAAAGTCAAACTACTGTTTTCTTTCCTCTACTTTTTTTTTTACCTTTTGCTGCACAACTGAGTTGCATCCTGCAATGCAGATGTGAGCTACAGTACAGTATTCTCCTGGGAGCCGTTCTGACCAATGGAGTTGCACATCAAATTAGCTACTCATTAATTTACTAATTTCCAGTATTTGGTAAACACAGTGACACAAGATGTAGTGTTGCCTCGGGATAAATGAGGCTGCGATGATTTTAGGATTTTTGTGGATGGAGGTTTTAAAACAATCTTCACAATCCTGCACGGTCTCATTTTGTCTTAGTAAAGGGGGGAAAAAAAAGCAGACGGGGAATCTGCCTTACTAAATCAAGAACCCAGTCGACTGGAGAAACCACAGACTCTTCCTCCTCAACCTAAATGTAGTGTTGTATCCGTTTCCACTGACACTGATTTAGTTGCCAACAGAGGAGCATCCGGTCTGCCTGGAGGAAACCTGTCCGATGTGGACCTCCACCTGGACCTCCCCAAATCACCAGCTTATATTTTATTTTGGTGACACACCAAATTAGAACTCCTAATTTGGTGTTTCCTTGTTCCATAGTTATCCAAGTCTTCAGAAATCATTGTATGCTGCAGCTTTGGGTTGAACATGTGCTTTACACCCCACTGCATGTAACATCAGCAATGTGCCAGGGCAGCAGACACCCCAAAGTATTGGGGGCAGCAGTATTTATTGGCACTGAAACCCTCTGATACTAAGTAAATTATGGGCACCAAACATGCACAACCCCTGTGGATGTTCAGGTCATATCGGGGGTACATAAAACAGGAGGAAATGCATTGATATAAAATGCTATTTGCCTTAGGTATAGCATACCAGGGTTAACACATAAGTATAGGAACCTGTTTGACTCACATGCAACGTATGGGGGGTAACATATGGATATAGGTGCCTATTTGTTCCAAACACTGCAGTAGCTAAGAGATGGACTTGATTTGTGTGCTACAGTGAAAGCAGGCTGTCATGAGAGACACATTAACATCTACACAGGACAGCTGTCCTTGATGAGTTTGATGTTTAGCTTGGATGTCACTGACAGAACAGTCACCAGTGTAGAATTTATAGTGTTGACTGAAGATCTGCCGTAAAGGGCTGCCACCTGGGAGTACATGTCCAAATACGCGGTTTCCCCCAGGGCTCAGGACGTGAGTCTTAGGCAGCTGTGATAATCGCCGCACCGGGGGAACTCTTACGGTGCTTGGTATTCCCAGGCTCTCTCCTATCTGAGTACTAACTGGGCCCATTCCTGCTTAACTCGCCAGATCAGACGTTCAGGATAGCACGGTTGTAAGGATTGATGGGCAGAGTATGAAAGATGTCACGTTGATAATAAATCTCCACCACTATGGAACTACTTAGGTATTCATCCTCAGGTCTACAAAATGATGATATTTAATACATTTAAATCAAAATACTCAAACAGTGAAAACAACTGAGCTAGGTACTGGTCTGTGGGGGAATTGGTGGCTGGCCGCAGACAAAAAATGTTTCCTTTTCGCTCCATCTGGCTTACTTACTTATTACTCACAGTTGGTCCATACCCATATCAACAAAAGAACTTAACAATAGAATGGCTGGAATTCCATCATCAATCATGCAACTATATGTAATTAGGAAATATTTTCTCAGTGAAGACAACAACAATAAACTCAAAATGACGCAGAGTCATTGATACAAGATTCTATCCTTGTATACCGATCTAGTAGCGGATAATTATAGGCTTTGTGCATGGTGGCCAAATAGTTAAGGAGGCGGCCTTGGTTCGGCTAGGTCCACGGTTCAAATACGGTCCCTACAGCCAAGTTACCACTGGGGTCCACTGAGCATGGCACCATCTCCACTCATGGCTCCCCGGGCGCTCAAAGCTGCCCACTGTCCACTTTGGTGATGGGTTAAATACAGAGGTCGCATTTTGTTGTGTGCAGTGGTGTGAATCACAGTGTCACAATGACAAAGAATTTACTTCCATCCTTGAGAAATCCTTGTTGTTAATCCGGGTAGGAAGATTTATAGGTAGAAAAAATATTTCAGAACAGCTGCAATTTTATTTTTTAGGGGATATTTATCTGACAACAACTTAATGACCGGTCTGTGAAAAAAAGTACCAGAAACTTAACAGGTCTGTGGTGCAAAAAAGGTTGGGGAACACTGGTCTACAGAATCTGAAGGGAAACTTAAAGACTTAACAGACTTATAAGTGTACCATTCCTGAGGCCAGAGTTTCAACTCATTGTGGTGCACCCTCTGCATGTCTGGCTTCACGTCCTTTGGCTTATTCCAATTTCTTGTCTCACACCCCCACCCCCGTCTAATTCCCGTTTGTCTTTCTCATTCTCCCATCTTTTCCTTTTTTCATTTTGCATCACACTGCCTCCATTTTCCTGGTCTCTAATACTATGAACTGTTCCACGCCTTGGTCCACGCTCCTGCCACACTTCATTTTTGTTTGAGCTCTCTCAACCTTTCCCCTCTTCTTTATAGTTTTCTTTCCGGTCTTTATTTTCCCTCCTATACTCATTTCAACTCCTGCGTGGGACTGCTGTTCAGACGCACAGGCTCAGAGCCCCGTAATGCCCCGATCAGAGTTATTTAGCTGCAGCTATGACAGGTAGGAAAATGAAATCACAACTCAGGGATGTGTGTTTTGCTTTTTGTTACCCTTTAAGGTTTTGCCTTCTCATTTATGAGACCGCGCTGCAGGGCTATTTAAAGTCAGTCGCTGGCTTAGCAAAAAATCCAACAGCCAGTCGATGACTTGGGTTGAAAAACAATGTTTTATATTGATGGATGATGTCACTACTGTTGTTTGTTGGCATGGGTATCGGAAAAAAAGTAAAGGTTCCTATTTCTGTCACGACTAAATGTCAGAAATATGTCTGGGGGTAAAATAAGACTATGTGGTTTAAGCTGATCAATCAACTAATCAATAACTCACATGCATTTAACTTCAGTAGGCTGTTTGTTTAACTTCAAATCAGATTTATTTACTGCTGTATCTCAAAAAGAATATATGGCAACAACCGGGTCTGTATAACATTCTAGTTTTTGCCATGAAATATAAGGACAGATATTAATTTTGCAAATGGATGATTTTAAAGGAGGTGTTTTTCAGAACATTAATTTTAATATCTTTATTTATAACTTTAGGAATAAAGTAAAATCTATGAGGAAAGATTTTGTAAGTGTAGGAGTAAAAATAATTACAGGAAAGGATAATTACAAAAATGTTTCTTAACTGCTCTCTGTGTGATGGTCAAATTATAGCTTCTTAGGAAAAGACAAGAATATAGTGCAAAACCAACCAGGTCATGATCTGAACACTGATGACACTCAAATGTGTCGATCTTCCAAAGAAGGAGATAAGATTTATATATATATTTTACCACACATTTCCATTTAAGGATTCTGGTTGAGTAAAGCCCCGCAAACATGATGTAATTTTGCCACATTTTTTCAGTTGTGCTCAATCATGCAACTATCTGTTTTTTTTTTTCTATCAACCGTGTAAAAATACAACATGTTGGAAATCCTGCCAATTCTCCCCCCACCACGTGTGAGCATAGATATGAAGGTGCAAACAAGTAAACATGGAGCAACAGGGCAGCACTGACGGACCAGACTGACCACGTCTGCCAAGACATTTCACACACATTCTTCTAACCCTTTTTTTTCGTGTCTGTACACACTACCTACACTATCAATTCAAGGGCTGCGTCAGCTCACAGTGTTCAATACAAAAGAAAACATTTAATAAAAAAATCAGTTTCCTATAGATTCTGTGTAATACAACACTGAACCAATGGGATTTACCATAAAATGTGGAGAACAAATCTATTAAATATTATTATAAATTCAACTTTCACATCAAGGTGGGGGCCACAAAATATCATTCCACGGACCGCAAATGGCTCAAGGGCCGCAAGTTTGAGACCCCTGCTTAAAAGACTTATTTTCATTATGTCTCAGAGAGCAACATGAGCATCCCTACATCTCTTAAAACTGGCTTCGTCTTCCTCCTCCTCATCTTTATTTACATTAAAATACATTTTTATACGCTTTTAGACACTTTTATCCAAATCAGTTCTGGCTACATGAGTCAGCTGGTTGTGTTAGGACGTACAGTGTGAGCAGCTCAATGGACACAGGCATTGGACCATGCACTGTGAACAGCAGATTGCTGCCATGATTGACAAAGAAAGAAATTGCACAGTGTGCGCCAAGCTTAACACACTGCACTCTGCAACAGTCAATCACAAGGGTACATATCGAGTCAAACAATCATTCACCCCAACATTTACACCCAAGGTCAATTTCCAGTGAACAGCTCCAGACTCAGCCTCACACTAAGGCACAAAACGAACTTAGAGGAAACAAGCGCACACACTGGGGAAACTCCACACACAGAGCACTAAGTGCTCATCTGCTACTTTATTTCCAGAGCGTTATTTGGGACAACCCTGCCTTGTTATTGTATAAAACACAAGGTGAAGTCACAAAGAAGGCAGAAGGCATGATAGGATATTTTAGGTTTCCGCCCACATCGCTTCTTCTTGTGCCTCGTTGTGATTTGTCTTTGGAAACTCAACTCTGTTGCTGTAAAAAGCAACAACCCTAATGAAGATCAATTGTCCATTAAGTCTATTTACATCTGGGAGACGCATATTTGGGAAAAACGCACCACTTTTACCTTTGTGGGTTTTTACGCAGATACTGCAGCGTCATCAAGTTGTTCTTATTGGTGTTCTCCAGAACGGCCTGTCTAATGAGGATGTCCCCTGTTTGATAAATCAATGCGGTACTTAATGTGTTTTGTCATTAGTTATATCGTTAATAGTTGTCACTGCGCTGGCGACAACTTTACCCTCTGCTTGGCTGCGCACAACGTCCCCTCTGCAGTATGTACACACACACACACACATACATACACACACTGTGATATAAAGTATGTAGTGATCAGACTGATGCAGATAAATGTGTCATGCCTGAGTGGTCTCCAAGCTAAAGACAGTGGTCATAAAATCCACACACATAACAAACTGCAATTTGCTAATTAAATCAATTTTATAACCATCAAAAATGATCATAATGGATGAGCTGACTGAACTAAGAGTGAGTCAGCTGTTTGTCTCGACAGTCAGCACTTATGGCAACAATATATATCTATGAATAATATTTTACCCCAGATCTTATTATGCCATAAAGTCCCTTAATTTCAGGGGTGTCCAAGTGTTCTCTCAGAAGTTTGATGCACAAAGTTTTCTATTTTTTCTAGTTAGTTTTTTATCTGTAATATATTGCACTGGGGATTTTAAGGCCGAGGCCCTCAAAATTCTGAAAGTTGGAGCAGAAAACCCTATTAATAATTGTATTTATTTGGGAGCTTCTGAGCCTAACTAGCCGATGTCCCATATGTTAATATTGTCCAAAAATTTAATTTCCAATGTCAGTCAAGGCCAGTAATATTTATCAGTACAAACCAGGGTTTGACTATGAAGTCAAATAATTGAGCTGCCATGCTGCCATCTAGTGAGTTTCAGTCAAATAGACAGCCATTTGACCACTAAATTATTTTCAATATGCATTATATCGACATCAGTCAGTCAGCTGATATAACTGAACATCAGCAGTTCTGAAGCTCCTAAAGAAATCATTTTGTTGTCTCGCATCTTTGATTTGGCCAAAGTTTTACTCTGGATGCCCTTCCTGATGCAACCATTTATCCAGGCTTGGGACTGGCACTAAAAAAGCACTTGCTTGTGCTCCCTAGTGGCTGGTTTGGAGAGAAGAAAAATAACAGTAAACATAAATTTGGTAAATTTTATAGTGATACGGTAAGGATTTTTCATCCATTAGTTTTGTGCAGTAACAAAAGCAAAGAAAGCTGTGAAATATAACCTAAAAAAGTATCACAGCCACTTGAGCATCCAGGCTTCCTCCACTGTTGAAGGGCAGTATTATTCAGAGCACATTCAGCAGTGGTTTCCATCCTGTTGTTAGTAAACTGGTAATTCAGCCTTTACAAGAGGAAGAAATATTATTAATGTAATTCCTTTTTTCTTTGTCATGATTATTATCTAGACAGGAAGTAAAACATATTTTACACTGATTTTTATTTGATTTTTAGTTTTGTTTGATGTTTGGTCGAGAGTAATGAAAAAAAGATAATAAAGACGACAAAGTTCCTTTCACTAAAATGATCCTCCAACCGTGAAAACCTGGTGTGGCTTGATTTGTTCCTGGATGTTTTACCCTGGAGGTTGGAGCGACAGGATCGGATTTAATGGCCGGCACCACGGGAAAGCAGCAGGGAGAGTAAATTAAAAGGTGATTTTTCTTGTTCCAGTGGTGGAGGTGGTGCAGGCCCGATATGAAAATGTCGGAGACTGAATAATCTGGCAAATAGTTGAGCCAGGCTGGGGGAAATTTGATGGAAATTTATTTCACAAGAAAAAAAAAACAGATGAGGGAGAGAAAACCTTACAGGAAATTCCTCTTTCTGTTTTATTTGCTGTTCTTCAGAGCACACTGTTCCCATCTGCATTTCCTGCAGGCTCAGAGGCCCAGTGCAGGTGATGGATGGGTTCTAAGGAATTGACAGTCCGCCTGATGTGGAAGAATGGGAGAATGTGTGATGTTGTGATCCATAAATGTCATTTTATCTTTTGGAACCCCCCCCCAAAAAAAACAGCCCACACGCTCCCTACTTTGGGGGAAACTGTGGTGCGGCACCCAGGCACACGCAACATCTGACAGGCGTTATTTTTCTTCCTCATCCTTTCCAGATCCCATTAAACTCTGAGACACACGTGTTCCTCCAGATGACAACCCCCCCTCCCTCTCCCATCTTTGTTACCTTTGTCTATTTTCTCAAAGGTGCAGGAACACACCTGCCACCAGCATTGATTTTTACACACACACTGACCTGCCACAGCCACAAAAGCCACTTTTTTTGCTTTGAGCCTCCTCCCTGAGTGTCAGGAGGGTTAGTGGAGGAGAACAGCTTTATGGCGTGGAGTCTGGGTGGAGAGCAAGAACATAAAGTGAGTGAGTGTGAACCCGCACACACACACACACACACAGACGGGATTTCACTTATGTGTAAAATCACACTTTAAGACCAGTGCAGTGTTGGCAGAGAAGGCAGGAAGAAGAGGGGCATCAGAGAGTTAGAGGCCGACTATAAACCTCCGAGTAAAATCTAAATTTTATATTCATCGAGAACTGAGACTTGTTGATTTTGGTATAGACTTAATGTGTTTACAGAAATCTCTCTCCTCCCTGTTTCTCCTTGTAATTCCTCAGTACAGTAATATTTATCTGTACAGGGTTTGACCATGAAGTCTAATAATTGAGCTGCCATGCTGCCATCTAGTGAGTTTCAGTCCAAAAAACAGCCATTTAACCCCACAAATATTTTCAATATGCATTATATCAACTGGATTACATCAGTTAGCTGATATTGTTGGACATCACTAGTTCTGAAGCTGCTTCCTACACAAAGACATTACATGCCAAGCAATTAAAGGGTTGCCAATACTTTCATGAGTGTCGGTGGGTAAATGTAAATGATGGGTAAATATAATTTAGTATATTACTCTACATTACTGTCCTTGCTCTACACCCAGAGAGTACATAATTTTTTCCAAGTTCCAATCATAGGTTTTTAGGGTATTTTTATTCCATTATTTTTATATATATATAAAAAATCCAACCTAAGAAGTATTTAAAATAAACAAACCAATAACACTGGAGGCTTTGTTAACCTATACCATTGTTCCCCAATCGCCTTGGATCGCCACCTTTAGGTGTTTCTGTGTCTTCATCGTGATTTTTAGGAGTTCGCAATCATTTTAGCTGAAGGACATTGAATACAACATTCTTCACTTGTTTACTTTGCTCTGCTCCACTTTATGCTCTTGTGTTGAGTGAATGTTAACCCTAATTTTATGTCCTACAATGTCTCCCCAACACTGGTCAAGATGAAAGTCAACAAGCTGTTTTGCTATTTGCCATAATGTACACTTCTCACTGAGAAAGAAGAACAAGCGCATCTTAAAAAAATAGCTCAGCGTACATAGATAAAACACACCAACAGTTCCGAGAGCTCATCTCACTGACACACACACTGCTGTGACTGGAACTTTTGCTTTTTGTAAAAAAGCACTGGTTGTAAAACCAGTGCAGTCTACTGATAGGCCATCTGAGGCTGCAGCCATCCTGTGTATTTCATGATGTTGTATTTAATTTATGTACATAATCTGCATGCCTAAAATGTGCATTCTCAACTCTAATAGATGGTTCGATTCACCATCTATTCACTGCTTTTGGGGCGCTCAAAGCTGCTCACTGATCACTTTGGAAATGGGTTAAATGCACAGGTCGGATTTCA
>JAFBJS010000098.1:55000-63375 GCA_016785265.1 Paraplagusia blochii
CATTAATGATTCCTTTATTAATTCTACCTTTTTTTCAAGAATGAATATTTCCCTTTTTGCCCATTTACCATCTTTACATTACAAAAAGCTTGAAAGTTTTAACACGGTCTTCATTTCAATTTGAGATATAATTTAGACGTCAAAATCTCTAATGTGGCATTTGCTATTTGTTCATTTACCTGTTTTAAAAAAATATTTTTATGCAAAATATTTTTATTTTAGCATAAAAATAAAATTTAGCATTTATTCAATCATCTTCATCAGCTTATCCCTTATTGGGTTGCAGGCGCAGCAGTCTCTACAACTGCCACCCAAATCCCACTGCACTGAGGGTGGTGCGCCCTATGGAAATTATGTGTGAATGGTTGGTGCTATGCTCAACTCAGTGGAAACCTGGCAGCAGGTGGTGATAGATAAACTTGAAGAAAAATAAACATCAACACTTTGACATTTCACCAACTTCACTTTGCTTTGCTTCAATTTTTCATAAATTCTTTAGCTGTTCAGACATTGGTTCCCATAAAGTATGAAAACCTACACTGTCAATGTGTGTGTGTGTATGTGAGTGTGTGTGTGGGCCACTGTGCCAGTTCTCATTGCACTTCGATGCCCTTTACATGTTTCAATCAACATCAATCAGCACTTGGAACACAGCTCCTCACATTAATTGAGTGCGAAAATTGCAGCTGCCGGAAAAGCAGGGTGAGGAGGAAGGGGAGGAGGAGGAGGAGGAAGACGAAAGTGGACATTTACAGATCAGTGATTATTGCTTTCTGTTCTGATGAAAACATATCGAGGCCAAATGTCTTTTGCAGACCACGCTGACCTGAAATCACAGACACAGCTGCTGCGGCTGCTGCTGCTGCTGAGTGAAAGCCTGTGTCCATGGTGGGGGAGTTTTGCCAAGAGACGGAATTACGTTGAGCTGCAGAAAGAGTGGGTGTGCAGGAAGATCTGTTATGATTAGTTTTAATTGAAGGTGACTTTAGGCTGTGTTAAGATCTGAGTATTCATTTACTGAGACTTAAATATATAAATATATGTATAATACTGTAGTCCAACTGATTAGACAGTGTTGTTATGCAGAGATTGCTCCTCCGTCATCATGATTGTTAGTGTTGATAATACAAAGTCGACTTCTTCCATTTTAAGCTGACCTAATTACACCCCCTGGTTAGTTGGACCCTCAGAGGACAGATTTGTGATCGGACCCCCAGCAGCGATCCGATTCAATGGTCCGTCAGATGGTGGCAATTAATGCTGCAGCTAAACCAACACAGATTTAGATGAGTCACTTGATTTTTTTTTTTTTTTTCTGCAGCATTAACTGCCAAATAACGATGTTGTGATTACATTTGTGCACAAATCCAACACCTCAAAGTCATGTTGGCTTAGAATCAAATGTATAATCCCGCTGCTTTCTTTCCCAGAGCCTCCAGAGCAATCTCTGAGTAAACACACATTCATTTTGGTCAATTACCAAAAAATATCCATAACAAATCATGAATGAAATGAAAATGCAATCCATAAACAAGCCTGAAACCTGGCAAACACTCCTGACCCCGAGCTTCCAGACTTTGTTTTCAGAAGTTCCAGGTTCAGTGACTGCGTGGAAATGAGTTTTTGCCACTTTGGGCTGATTGAAAGTATATTTCGCCGCATTAAAGAAAGCACTTAAACCAAAATAATTGCATTCTTTAAAAAAAAAAAAAAAAAAAGAAATTGTTAATCAGGCTACAGGGTTCCTTTGTTCATGGGCTCAGAGTGATGAGTCTGGTTTTAACTGTCAAAAAAACAGCCTTAGATCACTCATCACTGAGATACTTTGAGAACAAAGAAGGAACAAAAGGGTCTTTTCATAGCCCCTAAATGTTTCCTCTTACAGAATCTTTTACTGGAATTTGTCTAAATTTGTCCGAATTCTGTGTTTTAACAAATATTTTTTAACCTTCCCTAAATTCCCTGTTATTTAGAGACCATTTTAATTTGTCGTGATGATATGATGAATGATAACTTGTGGACCAATTTCCAATTTCTGGATAAATGTTGAATTGAGTTTCATGGTCTTCTACAAAGTTCTTGACTAGTTTTCGGTGTCTGCTTAAAGTAAGGATGCCTGATAATAACTTTTGTAGATGTCTGATTTTGCCGATACTTTCCTAGCGCTTTTCACACACATACCTCTTCTGATACCAATACAGTATTTACCTATACCTACTGTATATGTGCTGCTGTTCACCCCAAAACTGAGATCTGATGTTATTGGATTTTAATTATCGGAGGAAAAAGCAATATTGATCTTATTGATGTCACGTAATTATATGAATATCATCCCTAGCTTAGAGTCAAGGGCCAAAAATAATAATTAAAAAAAAAAAACATAAGTAAATGTCAAGTGGGTCACGAAGTTAGACTAATCCAGGGGGGTCAAACTCAATTTCATAGCGGGCCAGAAATGAAAACTGCCATGAAGTCACGGGCCAAACTCAATATATATTAAGAAATTAACTATAAATGTGCAAGTTTTCTGTTCTCTCAGGATATGAAAGTGTTTTTTCATGTGGATACACTGAATCTGGAACAGCTTATTAGAAAAGCTTATTAGTATCAACAATTAGTATGGGAGAAATTAGAGAAAACATAAGAGAAACATGAAAAATTATAATAGAGAAAATTCACACATCATTGGTATTTGTTTCTTATTCAGTCGCTTTGTTGTCTTTTGTTGTCTTTGTCATTGTCAATGTAAATCCTTCTTTACAGAATGACATACATGTCTATAACTAAAAGCATGAATTATTAATAAAACAAATTCTGAGAGTATGTGAGGTCTACATGCTGGTGGGCCAATTGATTTTGATTTTATCTTGCGGGCCAAAAATAATTACACTGAGGGCCAGATTTGGCCCCCGGGCCAGAGTTTGACACCCGTGCTCTAATCTAAGATTTCAGTTTTAACTGGCACAAAATATTTGGTTTGAATACATCAGCTGTAAATATTACAGTCATGGCCTGGCCTCTTGCTTCTTTAAAAAAAAAAAAAACAGAGGAACCACCTGCAGTCAAACTGTCAATAGTGTGAAATATTGACAGCTGACGGCAAATAATGTCAGCGTGAATGTGAGATGAGTCATCGGTGCGATCGGTGCGACAAACGGCTCATTCACGGAGGTAAAACTGTAACCGAGGGCCAAGTAAAGAGCAGAGTCTTTCACCTGAATCATCTCCCTGGAGTGTGTTAATGACACTACTTAAACCCTGAGTTTCAACTTTGTTTTTAACGACTGCAGTAGTTAATAAAACGACTGCTTCATATCCTGTTTAACTTCACAGGTTCATTCACCGGTGCTGAATTCACACCATTTCACAGAACTGTTGAAAGGAACGTCATTCAGTGCTTTGTGAACTGTGTTTTATTTTTATAATGAGGTAAAATTTGTGCTTTTGCAATGAATCAGACTTTTTAACAGGTGTTTTTAAAAATGCCCAGTTACACAGTTCTATTCATTCTTCTCAGCCTGAATTATTACAATAACTTCTCGGATTTTTAAGGTCATTTTTTTACTCGAAAGAGTTTTGAACATCTTCCCAGACTTCTGAGATCGAAAAAAAGAGACACTGGCATTAAAACATCTTAATAATTACTTTTGTTTTATGAATCCTCATAACTAAACTTTTTTTCCTTATTTCTTTAATATAATCTCATTTTATTTTCGCAGCTTAAACGTATCACGTCACAGAAAACTGGCCCAAACTCTGGCCCGGGGGCCAAATCTGGCCCTCAGTGTAATTATTTTTGGCCCGCAAGTTAAAATCAAATGTGTACTATATTTGGCCCACCAGTATGTAGACCTTATATACCCTCAGAATTTGTAATATTAATAATGCATGCTTTTAGTTATAGACATATATGTCATTCTGTAAAGAAGGATTCACATTAAAAATGATCTGAAAAGACAACAAAGAGACTGAATAACAAACAAATATCAATGATGTGTGAATTTTCTCTATTGCAATTTTTCATGTTTCTCTTATGTTTTCTCTAATTTCTCCCATACTAATTGTCGATACTAATAAGCTTTTCTAATAAGCTGTTCCAGATTTAGTGTATCCACATGAAAAAAAACACTTTCATATCCTGAGAGAAGGGAAAACATGCACAGTTATAGTTATTTTCTCAATATATATTGAGTTTGGCCCGTGACTTCATGGCAGTTTTCACTTTTGGCCCGCTATGAAATTGAGTTTGCCCCCCCCCTGTATTACGTATTTGACACGTTTTCTTTCTTCAAGCATCAGTAAGGGGAAGGCAAAACAAAACAGAAAATTCTCTGGTCCATGACAAGATCAGAAACAATACAGAGACACATAACAGAACTGAAGAGTCAGGCTAATTTGGCCTCTCAGTAACTGTTCTTTGACAACTATTCACACCATCATTCACGCCTAGGGTCCATTAAGAAAGAACAGCCAACCTGCAGTGAAGCCAAACGTTCACTGAAATTTTGCCACAACCTTTCAGCTGTGCTGTAATCAGTGATCGTCTAGGTTTTTTGCCGTGTCAGGCAACTTGAGACGTGTGGTGTATACAGAGTTACAACTACGACGAGTTACGAGTTTCACCTCACAATTGACTCCTGACTACCTTGTGATTGATTATCTATTTTGGCGTTTGAAATCCCTCTGATTTTCCCATGATGCTCCTCACTCCGCCATACTTTGCTACACTCTACGTGTGCGAACATAGATACGGAGGAGAAAACATATAAACAAGCAGCAGCATGAGAGAAATGACCGACTTGACTGACCCTGTTGACCAAGACATCTTCATGTAAATACACGTCATCATCTTTTCTTTTCAGTGTCGGTGCACAGAATGGAACAAATTGCCGGCAACTTCGTTCTTTTTCTGCTGAGCATCACATCTCCCACTACTGGCTTCCTTCTCATTGTCTTTAATTACATCACATGGCAATACATTCATCAGGCTCTTTTGTCCAAAGCAGTTCTGGCAACAGGAGTCAGACGTGTCGTATATGATCGTACACCTGACCAACCAATCACAGGCTGTGAACTGACCAGCCACTGTAAGCCTTTCTGAAACAAATCTCACTTAATAACATTGGTTGAGTTTATTTGTGTAAACAACAAAACCACAAATAAGGTTATTCTTTAGTCTACTTTAATTAAGTTTTAAATAAAATACCTAACTACAGAAGTCTGTAGTTTGTAGTCTTAACGACACAGTATGTCAGTTCACCAGCTCTAATACATGAGATCAGCTTTATCTTATATTTTTGCTGTAATAACCACAGCGCCTCCCACGGCCGGAAAGGGCTAAAATGACTGCAGCTCCAGGCCTCACCACCAGGGGGTCCTCAGGTTTCATAATTAAAATTCATGGAATTTGTCTACTTTACAAAATTACTCATTTTACTCCATTTCAAACACCCAAAATATCCACCCACCCTCTCTTTTATAGGTGTTAGATTGACATTATGGTTGTTTAACATCTACAAAAACAACTGCAACCTTTAAAACAGGGGGTAGGAAAATGTTATGGGTAGGAAAAAACTTCAGAATAGCAGCACCCACACATTATGTTGACGCATGGTAAACATGAAGATAAAAAAAAGAATTCAGCATCTGAAGATACTTGTGTCAAGAGTATATGGTACATGCAGGTAAGTGTCATCTCCATGACCCTGAGGTCAATGTGAACCTGAACTGAACCGCACTTCCCTCTCGTAGGGTGGATGATCAACCAGGTCTGCAAATACAAATGCTTGGAGTTATTCATGGAAAGGAGAAAAATCTATTCCTCCCGGACTCATTTACTGCACTTTGGAAATGTGCGCTGACAGCTGCACTGCCTTTGTTTATGTTTGTACTTTTTGGCCGCGATGAAAAGCAGAGCAGAGTGTGAGGAGAAGCCATGCAATAATCGTATAATGTAGCAGATTATGGGGCAAACAGTCGGACCGGTCAAGGTCCCGGGCCTTTGGTTTGGCCCCCAGAATACAGGAAGGTTGAACAGATGCTGAATGCACACTTTTTTTTCTGTCCCTTAAATAAATGTACACTGCTGCGTCCTTGAGCAAGGCACTTAATCCACGTGTACCTACAGCTGTCAAGGTCAGGGTGTGCTGGCATTGTGCTGCTCACCAAACATGTGCCGTGTTAAGATTGTTTGCTGCTGCTTTTTAATCCAGTCGACACACATGCTCAGCATGACGAGTGGAAGCCGCCTGTGAGGAACAAACGGCTTAAATATGGATTTTTTTTTTTTTTTTTTACTTTTGCTGCCATTGTAGTGGAGTCTAAATTTGGATCCTGACTCTTTTCCTCCTGCTGCTGTTGCTGTTGAATAATTCTGTTGCAAATCAGTCATTACAAAAACATGAGCACAGTTTATTCCCTGCTTATTGACAGACTGTGCTAATCACAGGCCCAGATGCACAAAATATTTTGTGGCCACGAGACCGTATGTTGGACAGTGTGTCTTTGTGTGTGTGTGAAACAGCAACAGTTGTTCAGAGAAATCTGGAACCTGTGTTGAATACAACACCAGTTAAATAATTAAAACTCTTACAACTGACGTAAGACAGGACGGACGAGGGGCTACGCGGCACTGCAAGATTGTTACATTTGTTATTGGTGGGTACAATTATTGCGAATGTTACAGTGAAATAAGAGAGTTCAGGTGTTAACAAGTTGGAGATAAACTTCTCAGGGTGTTTATTAAGATTATAATAATAACCATAACAATAATAGTGGTGCCATAGTGAAGCATGTGGGTCTCAAACTCAACTCAGTTGTCATTGTAATCCTCTAAGGGCTGCATCAGCCGTCAATGGTACTTTATAAAATTTCAGTTCTCCACAGATTCTGCCTGAAACAACACTTCCAATGAATAGTAATAAACTAAAAAGGGGGGCAAAAAAGGAAGAAAATGAACCAGAACAAGTCTGACGACCAGGGTGTGAAGAACTATAGGATTGAACAAAAAAATGTGGAGAGCAAATCTATAAAATATTACAACTTGATATTTTTCCTGGTTAAGCACACAGATCCATCTTGTAGTGCAGTTCAGCACATCGATCAGCAAAAACTACATTTTCTGTGAATGTCTGAAGTTTAGAGTAAATTGATTTTCTGATTAACCCGCATCATCAGCATGTTATCAATGGATGACGTTGAATTAAAAGTAAAGGAGAGAGAAAAACAAACTCATTGTCATTGTGATCCACGCCACTGCACACAGCAAAATGTGACCTCAGTATTAAACCAATCACCAGTGAACAGTGGGCAGCATTAAGCGCAGTGGAGAGCAATGAGTGGGGACGATGCCAGGCTCAGTGGACCTGAGTAACGTGGCTGCTGGTGGACTCGAACCTAGAACCCTCCGCAAAAGAGTCCAGTTCTAGGCCACAGTGACATGACAGCGCCATTGTGATAACTCTATATTCATCCAGATCACTTTCATATAAAAGTGGGGGCCACAAAATATCATTGCATGTGCTTCAAATGGCCCGCAAGCTTTAAGTTTGAAACCTCTGGTGCAGCTGTTAGCTTACGTGCCTTTAAAGAGCAGAGAGTAGAAAGTACTGGGTTTGATTCCCAGAGGAACACCAGCTGGATAATGATAATTATTTTATGTAAATCGCTTTGGATCAAAGCTCTGCTAAATACGTAAATGTCATAATAGTAATAGAGTAAACATCTGTGTGTTCATTGCAGTATTTTTGTGTGTGTATCTGGTTTCTGTTTACCTTCTTCTTAGCTGATCACAAATACAAACAACACCTTCACACACAGAGGAGTGTGAACTCAGAGATTTGTAGAGTAAATAAACAAAGACCAACACTTTGAAAGCCCAGGATTTACCACCGTCACATGGAGAGTCAAACAGACAGGTTTCCTTCAGTGATGATGTCATGCTGTCTTATCGAACCTTCTCAGCTGGGGTTTCTCACCAAAGTCTGATAACGGAAAAACAAAGTTGTTCAATTGCAACTCACTGTGATTTACTGAGAACAATGTCAGGAGCCAACAACCAAAAGTACAGAACAAAACTTTGTGTCTAAGTCAGGGGCATCCAATGTAAACTGGATATCTATCAAGTATGTATACATTGTATATATAGATAAACATATATACAGATATATACATATATATATACACATATATACATATACACATATACATATATACACATATACATATACATATATACACATATACACATATATACATATACATATATACACATATATACATATAAACACACATACACATATACACATATATACATATACATACATATACATATATGTACATACACATACATATGTATATATATACAGATACATAAA
>JAFBJS010000098.1:85826-123828 GCA_016785265.1 Paraplagusia blochii
CAAATTAATGAAACAATAATGATCTTCAAATATTAATTATATATAATTAATATTTATATAAATATTAATTATATATTATATAATCTACACTTGTATCGTATGGTGTATATATAGTACCATGTAAAACTATGCTTTAAAGACAAGTATATATATATATATATATATATATATATGTATACACACACAAAATATAGATAATAATACTATGTTGACAGAGTGATACTGGCATGGTGAAAAATCATAACAGCAATGTCATTGACATTGCAATTGCTCAACAACACTACATCACACACCACACAGAGCAACAATTATCACCTACTAATCCACTAATACAACCAGGGCCGGATTAACACTATCTAAGGCCTGGAGCTAATTACCAGGATGAAGCCTTTCATGTTGTTTCACGATCATGGTGGGTGAACTGGCACAAGTCCCTTCAGAAGCCTTTCTTTTTTTATCTTAATGTTGACTGTGCAGCCACACAAAGTGTGGGAGCTGTTGTTCTGAAATATTTTACTACCTATAATAATTTCCTACCAGTATCAAAAATCTTGACCCATACTTGAAGTTTTTTCCTACACATAATATCTTCCTCCTCTCTGTTTTAAGGCTATCTATCTATCTACCTACATATCTATCCATATCCATTCGTCCGTGCATCCACCTACCTACCAACCTACCCACACACCTACCCACCTACCTCTATCTACCTGTCCATCCATCCATCCATCCATCCACCTGAATGTATCAGTTTATCCTCCTAAGACTTAGTGGCCAAATACATGGAAATACAAGCACTTTCTAGCTTTCGTGTCCACAAGCGTGTGCACTGTGGTCCTATAAGAGAAATTGTATTCCTATTTATGTATTTTACCGTGAAGGAAATTTTCACAGTTTTCAGTTTTTAAAAAGAAATAAAAAAATACATGTAAAAAAATTATCTTGAGCCTGAGGAGGTTAAAGTTGAAGATTTCTATATCTACTTCTCACATTCTCCATGGAACCGTAGCTTTTCCAGCCAGTCGTTCATCTCACCTGGAGCCTGCCCTGGTCTGACCTTCAGTCCTCCTCCTGGTCAACGTTTTCCCACGTTGACACCAGTCATAGCCGTTTTCTATGGTAATGATTAAACCGTTGTCTGATCCCAGTTAATTCATCTGGTTCTATTTTACTGTACCAAATGGATGTAATTGCCCTTAATGAAGATGAAACCAGCGACACACTGCGTTAATGTCAAATGTGTGTCACTCAGTGTCAGCCACTCATCAGGTCGCTTCATCCTCTGCTGTGACTTCACGGCAGGAACATCAGAATTAATGGTTTCTAATCACGTCTCCAGGGAACTGACTGAGCCGTACCAGGTGATGATACAAAGTTTTATACAGTCTGACGTCTACGTGTCAGTCGGAAGATACGACTGTGAGGTCATATCTATTTAGAGACTGGGCTGTCCCTCTGGGACACTGTGGACAAGTTTAACATTGAGTTTCAAACAGTACTGGTACATTAGTTTGTACAACCATCGTTTGTGACTGGATTCAACCTTATGTGGCATTATTACTACTTTAGCTGTTTCAGTAAATTAGGTTTTTTTAATCCCTGAGTTTTCTTCATCTTTTTAGGTATGTAGTTTAGGTTGGTTTGACATGAGACAGCTGTTGAATGGGACAGTGGCGGCCTGGTAGTTAAGACACCATACTTTTGTCCGAAGGGATCCAGGTTTAACACCACCAGCTTTCAGGTTACTAATACTGTTTTCACATTGGCACTTAATTCGGTATTGGCTGCAACGCAAAATCAGTTTTGCTCCCCGTTTGCGTTCACATTACAAACTAACACGCATTCGCTTCTCAACTAATGCGCATTAACTTCTAGGCGGGGGTTTCGATACCGAATTAACTAATACGGGTGAAAAACAATAAAAAGTAAAACGGTTGTCGCTCCCCGTGTGTGTGAACACGACAACACATTAGTTTAACAAGCTCGTAAAATGCTACGTGAGCGGCTCCTTGTCAATCGCTATATGTTGCTGCATTATTAGGAACAGGATTACAAAACACTTCCTCATATTTTCTCTCCTTATCTTCTTCTTTTGTTCTTTGTGTCTCCTTCTCATCGCTTTAATACGTCGCCTTGATCTTTCTTTAACCTGCTCCATTTCTTCCTCAAAATTGCACGTGTGTTTGTTGACAGAATTCATGTTGAATAAAACCGCATATTATCGAGATGTCGTTATATATCCATGTGATCAAATTGAAACTGGACCATGGTTAGACTCATGTGTATTCGCTCCCGTATTGTGTGTGAATGCGAAGCCAATACCAAATTAAACTGAATGTGAATGCAAAGTGAATCGAATGCGGATTATTTAATACTGGATCAAATTCCGATTTACCTACTTCGGTATTCAATTCCGAATTGAATGAGAAAACATTGTAACCACCTGCCAAGTTACCACTGAGGTGCACTGAGCATGTCACCGTCCCCAAACACTACAGTACACAAAGCCTACTACTGTGTGCAGTGGTGTGCATCACAATGTCACAGTGACAAGGAGTTTGCTTTTCTTACTTCCTTCCTTCCAAAATGCATCTGGGAGTGTCTGCCAATATCAATCTGATACCTTCTTATCTCATCCAGCATCTCCTACAGCTGCTGTTGCTAAGGTGATAGTGTCTCTGTTTACAGCATGTCATAAACAGGGACATGGGCTTAGGAACCAGATCAGATAGGATGCAGTGTTTTAGTTTTATATCCCATGTACAATACTGAGGTTTTGACCAATATCTAAGCCAGGACGTGGCAAAACTTTTTGACCTGCCGGCCACAGTTGGTCCTCAAATTGGACACAGTTATCGCAAGAAAGAAAGGACAAGGAAAAAAACTGCTTGTCATTGTGACATTTCAATACACAAAACAAGATTCTACACCTGCATTTAACCCATCACTAAATGGAACAGTGGGCAGCTTTGAGCGCTAGCAGAACAACGAGTGGGGACGGTGCCATGTGCCATGCTCGGTGGACCTCAGTGGTAACCTGGCAGTTGGTGGATTTGAACCTGGAACCCCAGCACAAGCTATGATAAAATTTTCTTTTCTTGTAGTCTTTCTATGCTATTTATGGAGAAACTCGGGCATTACAGGGGAAAAAATAGACGTATAATCACAATACAAGGCAATTATATCATTTGGAAAAGTTTGGTGGACCGGAATAAAAAGATGAACGACCCACATCCAGTCCCCGGGCCTCAGTTTACCCATGCCTGACCTAGAGGAGGACTAATGATAATTTTCCTCTTTGGATAAATGTGTCTTCTAAATGCATATGAAATAATAATTTTAAAAAAAGGATACCAATTTTGGTTATTAGATGTAGCTATCCGTAATTTAACATGTGAGGTAAGTTAGTTAGTAATGTTTCTGTTCATTGCTATTTTCAAGAACTTTAACTCATCATTTCACTAAGTATTTTATCCATCTTTAAATATTTGATTTTAATATTTCTGTTCCTCTTGTCGCATTAGATTTCATTGTATTTAATATTGATTTGGCAATAACAACCAACCAACCAAACTTAATTTTCTCTTGAGTTAATCGTTTTTATCGATGTAAAAATGTTTTTTTACAACAGAGAGAGGTTCAGTGTTAAAGGACGGGCAGCTCCAGTTTTCACAGAAACTTTTCTTTGGTGCCGTCCACTCCTGTTAATGGACAACTTTGGACCAAACTCTTCAGGCTGCACCTCACGTCACATTTGTCACAGAAGAAAACCATCTGTTTGGAGCAGGTCGCCCTAATACATCACTGGAATTAATTGCGCTGAAATATTCCGACGCGGTCAGCGATGTGACTGCTGTTGTAATAGGCAATAACTCCACTGATGTGACTTTTTCCAAACTTTATTGAGACCACTTTGGGACTTGTCATGTTTGATTGCTCACGAAACTTTTTAAGCGGCCCTTCCTCCTCCTCCTCCTTCACTTCCTCCTCTTCCTCCCACCGTCTCTATTCTCATCCTCCTTTTAAAACAGCTTCTCATCTCAGGGCTGAAAGTCATGCGTTCACATAAAGGCTCCCATCACCTCTGCAGATGGTCACATCTGCGGCCGCCGCTCCATTCGCTCTCATTTAGGATGAAACAACTTTTGTAATACGCTGCGCTCTTCCGCCTCTCTTTGTTGTTATTGTTCTCACGTCCTCACTCTTGTAGGGATTCCTGTGCGGTCGGGATCTGTTTGAGTCGCTCTTGACTGAAAAAAAAAAGAACAAAAAGCTTCAGCTTAACGCACAAATCTAAATTGAATTGAGAGAATCCATTTAACTCGAGCAGGTTAATGATAATTGTTGGTGAAGAAGTGAACACAGAGACAATTAACCACACTATTATATATTTAGCCTGATTCGCTCCCCGGCCGTGATCAACAGGAGCATCAGTCAAAGAAGTCTGGGACACTTTTGTCAAAGAACTTTGTCTGTGATGTCAGTTTCCATCTGCACTCTAATCGGAGGCTGTCACAAAAAAAAATTACAGAAAACGCTCGACATTTAAAGATATTTTTTAAAGAATCAAATTCTCTTCTACTTCATGAGTAGCTGTCGACTACTTAACTATGTAAAGACGTAGTTAAGTGTTACTTAATTACGCAGAGGCGTAGTTAAGTAGTTAAGGAGTTAAGAAGTAACACAGGCATCAGCAGTAGACAGAAGAACTGAGCTGTATGACCAAAAATATTTTTCAAAATTATATCCGTGCCAATTTTTTTTCTTTTTTCACATTCGTCAAAATGTTAAAAAAACACTTAAGAAAAACTTAGAATTTTTTTTTGCCAAAACTGACAGAAAGACAGCAGTGGTGGCCCAGTGGTTAGGCAGTGGTCTTCGGTCCACAAGGCTCCAGGCTCGAATCCACCAACTGCCAGGTTTCCACTCAGGTCCTCTGAACGTAGCACCGTCCCAACCCACAGAACTTCTGATTGAGTCCAGCTAGGTGGACAAACCAACAGGTACCAGGTGGAGATTGGGTCAGCGGCAAGACTACCTTGTTATGGGGTGTTAGCATTTGTAGTTTTGGTCACGCAAATGACTAACTTTTTGACCCATTTCCTAATGATTTGCTAAATAATTACAGCAGTAAATATATGTTATAATGATTGGATATAGAATATTTAGAATATTTTCATTAATTTATTCATTTTCATCCACTTATCTGTCATCTGGTCAGGGGAACTACAGTCTCCATGACTGACACCCAAATCACACTGCACCACACTGTGATAAGTATGGCAGCATGTGGATTTGAACATGAGCCCCTGCAGACCTAAGTCCACTTCCTTAACCACTTCACCACCACTGCAGTCCTTAGTGGAATATTTACATCATTAAAAACAAAAACCACTGTTATACCTGTATGGATGCTATAACAGCTCAGCCCCTAGATGTTGGATTTGTCCACCCGGTTGGACAGTTGGACATCCTGGCTTCTGGATGTTCAGTAAAACAGTAGAGAATTGTAGCGTTATAACAAGATAATCTCAGCAACTTTATCTCACTTTAATGTTTTTCTGTGTTTCTTCATTCATTCATTCATTCATTCATTCATTCATTCATCAGGGTGGGGACCTGGTGTCAGACAGCGGTCAGAGGGGTCACTGGTAAAACTCCACTCCATGTTTTGGCCTCTTTCATTTTGTCTCATTAAGTCTCATTAATCAACTACTTTATTAATAGTATATGAGAGAATGAAAGAGACAGTGGGAGAGAGAGACAGACAGACAGACAGACAGACAGACAGGGTGGTTATAAAGAATACAATTCATCAGATGGTGTTTTCATTAGGATCATCACCAAACGGCAGCCAGATAAATCAAACCAACGAGATTGGAAAAAGTGTAACGTAGCAGAGTGAAAAGAGTGTGTTGCACTGTAAACGCACAGGTTAGTGATATTTTCACCCTCAACCAAACCATAACTTTAACCAATGATCATCTAACCTAGTTTGTCTCCCTAACTCTAACCCTGACCCTGGTTTTACCCTGACCTTATGGTCCTGGACATGGAACATCCATCATGTCCACAGGAGTACAGATGTACTAGGACAACAGACACAAATGGATGGATGGATGGATAGAAAACAGACAGACAGACAGCCAGACAGAAAGATATAAAGATAGAGATGGACAGGCGGACAGACAGACAGACGGATAGATAGAGAACAAGAGACACCGACTGACAGACGGAAGTACGGAGGGACGGACAGATAGATAGATAAATAGATAGATAGATAGACAGACAGACAGACAGACAGACAGACAGACAGACAGACAGATAGATAGATAGATAGGCGGACAAAGAAATAGCCATTCAGAGGGTTAGACAGACAGACAAAGAGAGGCAGACAGAGAAAGACAATTAAATACATACATCCATGGACAGAAAAACAGACAGATTGAAAGACAGACAGACAGAAAGATATATAGATAGACAGACAGACAGACGGATAGATAAAGAACGAGAGACACAGACAGACAGACAGACAGACAGACAGATAGATAGATAGATAGATAGATAGATAGATAGATAGATAGATAGATAGATAGAGAACAAGAGACAGACAGACACACAGACACACAGACACACAGACAGACAGACAGATAGTAAGAGGTTTTCAAAACCTCAGGAGTACCTTTCCGAGAGTTAAGGATTAAGAAAATACACACAGAACCGGTCTAGCTGACGAAGAGTTACCCTCCTCCCATCTGTCTCCCACTGCAGCAGCACAGACACATGAGAGACAGTCAGGAACGTCATGTTTCTAATCCATGGTGTACAGTCGTGATTTGTTCCGTGGCAGAGAGCTCTGTTTGTTCTTTGATGTCGGCTTGTTAGTGTTTAGTTGGAGGCTGTGGTATTTTACCCGACAAATCAAGTCGGCACAAATTTTACACGACATGCTTGAAGCTTTGAAGATCTTCGGCGCATTAATGTTTCCAGAATCTTCCTCCAATGGACTCAGACACAGAAACACAAACGTTATCTTTATTGATTTGTGTCTCTCCTCCTGTACCGACAGTTCCCGGCTCTTCTGGTCAGGTTCAAGTGTCTTCAAAGCTGCAGCCTGTCACAGCAGGCGCTCTTTTTGTGCAGACACAGAGGAATTAATATTCAATGAGAGACAAGACAGGAATACAGCAGGGTATTTTAGGCCTGGTTTAATCCTTGAACTCCAAACAAAACTGAAACGCGTGCATTTCCTACAGAGATGGTAGAGAGAAGGAGATCAGGGCTCTGGCACAGAGGACACCGTTCCGTGGGTTAATCATCCAGGAGGACTTCCTGAATGGACAACAAAACATATTTGTATTCAACTTAGGGAAAGTGTCCAGAGGGGAGGGACAACTGGACTGACACAGAGGTCTTTATTACCAAACAGCAACAGTGATGTAGTTTAGTCGTGTTTTTCAACTTTTAGTTGTCATAAAGTGTCTTTAAGATAAAACTGTTTATTTGTTTGTTTGTTTGTTGTTGTAATCTTCAGTTCTAAAAACAACCTTTCTCTCAGTATTAACCGTCCCTCCAGGGGGGGTGCCCCACTATTTGAGAACCACTGCTGTTTGCTTGGTTTCAGAGATCACATCAAGAAGGCTGTTGCTTGCTCGCAAAACACAATTTTGATGTTTTACTTCTTGTTAAGGTCAATTCAACCTTAGCTGGAGCGCCCTCTGCTGAAAGAGACAAGTGGTTTTCACTTGCACCTGATCTCAATTCTATGAAAATTTTCAACCCAGTTGTTTCAAGAACTTTTAACCCAATTTTTTCCTGTTTTTAGGCTTTGAATTCGCAGCTGAAGTGGGTGAGAAGTTCAATCTCCGACCTTACAGACGTTGAAGTGTCTGTTTCGTGGCTGTGTCCATTAGTTGCTTTGGATTGGTTGATTGTGTGATGGAGAATATATCGTTCTCTCTTAAATCTGTGAGTGAATTGATGTTAATGAGGGAATAAATGGTTGAACTGTGGTCTGCAGGGTTTTCAGTCATTAAGCACAAAGTCATCAACAACAGACCATTAACCATCTGTTGGTTATGATGCAGTGTGTGAGACACTGATTTCAGATTCATGAACAGAAATGGTTATGGATGAAATAGATTGGACTGAACTTTGTTTCTGTTGTTCTGATGGCTCTACTGTATATAGTCCCTTTTACAGCACCTCCACCCCCCCCTCCACCCCCCGGTCCCCAGTACATTCCCTCCATCTGTTAAGAGTTTTACATTTACAGCCTCTGCACTGTGAGCACTTTGTACAGTTTAACAGCCTAAAATCTACAACGTATCCGTCCTCTGTTAAACCCCAGGGTGTCGAAACTTTCTGAGGAGAAACCAGAGAGAAACACCTGTGAGACTGTATTTCAGAGGCTAACAAACACACTCAGATGATCTAACATCATTTCATTTTCCTTAAAACAATCTGTGCTGTGTTTGTCCCTAAAGGCATCGAGTAATAATAGGAAACCAAAGTCCACTCAGGTGGCTTTCGGCCCAGAGTCAGAGTCTCTGTCATTGTCGTGGAACTCCAGAGTTCACTTTCTGGGCAAGATCCAATCCAAGTGAAGGTGGTTGGCTCCTTCCAGTGGACTCACCACCTGGAGGAAGGTTCATGAGGGGCTGCCATGGTGTAGTGAGATTTGGATGGTGGTCATCGAGACTTGTCACTAAGAAAGAAGGAAATCAAACTCCTTGTCATTGTGACATTGTGATTCGCATCCCTGCACACAACGGAATCTGACCATCACCAAAGTGAAGAGTGGACAGCTTCTAGTGCCGAAGGAGCATGAGAGGGAACAATGCCTAGCTCAGTGGTAACTTGGCAGTCGGGGGATTAAAACCAGGGACCTCCGCTTCCTTAATCACTAGGGCACCAACTGCTAAATATTATATAAATCATATTTATATAAAGCAACAAAAATGGCCAATCAGCTACCAAAACACAAAAAAAATTAGCCAACGTGGACCTTGTACTTGGGTCAGTTTTTATAAAATTCAACGTAGATCGAACTCCAATGTTTTCAACATGAAATCTTGAAGAATCAGCAAAGCTGAAGGAATGGTTGAGATTCATGTGACCCAAAAAAAAGGCAAGGTATAGATGATGCCTTCACTGACTGTTTTGGGGAAATTTACTGCACAGAAAATCCGGCAAAAAATGTAAGTGTTGACAGACCTGGGGCCAAAATGAAGCCCAAGCTTCACATGCTTTAATAGATGCCTTCAGGAGAGTCTGAGAACTTTCTGACCTTCATAGATTGACTAACTTATTCTCCCACTGCTCCCAGGCTCGGTTTTCAACTCCAACCATCACGTTCCTCCACATTCTCCTCACTCTTTGCCTCCTCAAGCACACACCTGAACTTATCAACTCCTTCCTCCCCTCATGTATCCTATTCTGCCACCGACTTGCTCCTATTTATCGCGTGCAAAAAGCCAACCTCCTGGACCCCCGTCGACTTCAAACGAGGAGGCCTATCTTCTCTTGTCAACCCCCCGCCTCCCAAACACACACACTCAGCTCCATCCCTGGAGGATGAAAACACACACCGCATTAATTCTTCCACAGCTCTCCAAATTCCAGCTCTTGAGGGACTGGAGGACCTGCCACAGTGGGTCACGGTGTTGACTGGGTTGGTCCCTGGAGGACGCTACACTTTGATGACATGGATGAGTGTCAAACACTGGATGTTTATCTGTCTGCTGTGTTCAGGCATGTGATCTTTGTTAGCATTTAGCTCATAGCAATGGTGGTATAGTGGTGAGCATTAGGGTTTAATATTTTTCCCGAAATTGACAAAATTCAAATCCCGGGAAAAGATGAGCTATTTTCCGGGAATCCCAGGATTCATTCGTTTATTTTTTCTGCACCCTGTGTATAGGCCTTATTGAAATATCGTTCAAACATTCTCTGCTTTGTACATGAAATTATTGCTATTTGAGGCTACAATTATTGATGCAAAACAATAGGTTTCATCTCCACAGAAGCTATAAAGGCTCAGCCACTTGCGCTGTCGTGGGCGACTTTTGAAAAACTGGCCAATCGTTATAGCCTAAACAATATTTTTACACAATATTTCATGATTGTAGGCTGCAAAAGCAGCTGCAAAAGAAGGAAAAAAAAACACTCGGTCACGCCTTCGCTCGCACTCTCCTCTGGGAGGCGTCTGGGGAAAAGACAAGACCCTTTGCCGTCCGCATTACTGTATGAGAACGAAAAGATCCTGCCAATTTTTCCCGGGTCCCATCTTCACATTTCCCGGTTCCCGGGATTAAACCCTAGTGAGCATAGCTACCTCCCAAGCAGTTGGTCAAGGTTCGATTCCGATTTTTAACATTTTCTAGTCAGTGCTAAAATGTAGCTCAGTCACTAATCCCAGGGGCACTTGGTAGCACCCATGGTCTACTTAAGGCGTCTGTGTAAACAACAAAAATAGTCCAAAAAGGGACAAAAAGGTTCTGTTCCTGTTCTTTTTGAGCAGAGCTTACAATTACAATGATAATCTAATGGATGCAATCATGATGGTCAGCAGAGTGGTCACTATTGTATGTGCCCAAACTTTTTATAATGACATTGTTTGGTAAGTGTCGGCAGCGGTGGCCTAGTGGTTAAAGCAGCAGACTTGGGTCTGCAAGGCTTCAGGTTCGAATCCAACAGCTGCCATGTTTCCCCTGAGGTGCACTGATCACAGCACCATCCTGACCCACATAACTGCTTGTGGGCTCACCACCCACAGGAAGGCTCACAATATGGTGCAATGTGATTTGGGTGGTGCTAGCTGATGCCCCATGACCTGAGAATGGACAAGCAGATGAAGATGAATGAATGTTTGGTAAGTCTGCGTCAAACAAGTAACTCTTGACTCGTGAAGTTGGTTCCAAAAAGGTTGGTGACCCCTGGTGTAGTGGTTTGCACGCCTGCCTCCAAACCAGAGTCTTACGTTCGTTCCCCAGAGAAACCACATGATTGGCTCTTGTCAGGGGCCGCCTTATAATAGCGGTTAAAACAACTGCTGCTGTTAACGCAACGATTTCTCAAATTAGAAAATACAACTTTCTTTCATTTACTCTCAGACAGATCTCCTTCCTTACCCAGTGCTCTGTTCACCTATTTGTGTGCAGCTACTTTGAGATATTAATGTTTGATATTTGTTGCCAGTGTTTAATAGTCATTACACTTGGCTGCCCTTGAGTGTCGAGTGCTGATTTATAGCTACTTCCTGGCTAATTGTTTGTCATTCGCTGGCTAATATTTACCTTGTTTGGTTATTTTCCCCCCTGACCTTCAGCAGCTTTGCTTTATTTATGGCTTTGTGGTAGTTTTAAGATAGGATCTACTTAGCATAAGAAGCCTCCTTCCATAACATTAATACTTTATGCATTTCCCCAAAGCTTAGTGTTTTTTTAAGTTAACTCTTAGTCAAAGTCCAACGGAGTCATTAATTTTCATCCCACTCCTTTTCACTTTCACAGTCTTTTTTTGAGCTAAACTATCACTTACCTACACTTACCTAGCAAAAAACACATATTAGTATTTAAAATTTACATTGACTTTTTTATCACTGCGATGCATAGGTAGTTTCATATTCCGGGAATTCATACAGGACAGTTGTTGGACCAGCCATGATGAATGGATTAGAGACACTAGGAATGGACAGGAGACAGAGCTGGAGGTGGACGAGAAGATGCTGAGATTCTCTTTAGGAGAGACAAGGATGGACAGGGTCAGGAATGAGGTGATTAGAGGGACAACACAGACAGGAAGGTTTGGAGAAAAAGCTAAAGAAGACAGATTGAGATGGTTTGGACATGTTCAGAGGAGGTACAGTGGTTACATTGGTAGAAGAATGATCCTAGAGATGGAGCTACCAGGTAGGAGACAAAGAGGAGATTGATGGATGCAGTGAGGGAGGACATGGAGGTAGTTGGAGTCAGAGTAGAAGATACAGAGGACAGGGTGAGAAGGAAAATGTTGACTTGCTGTGGCAACCCCTAAATAAGGGACAAGCGCAAAAAGGAGAATATTCTGGGAATCTATCAACAAACGAATGCTATTCACATTTTTAACTTATCTTTCATTAATTTTAAGAAATTGTAGTTTTTTGTATTACTACACCATGTTTCCATTAGTGTGTCAAAATTGACACGCATGCATTTTCTATGGAATCCAATGGGAATTTATGATTTTTAGTCAGAGATATATATTAACTTTGTACCACGCAGGCTACAGTATATCACAGGTGTCAACCCACCATTATGTTGCACAGCAGGATTTAATATGTATTAGTATTATCCTCAAATAATATTTTGTGTGTGTCTTTCACGTCGGTTAATGTTATTATTTATCACAGACTATTGTTGGTGGCATAGATTCGTCAACCTGGAAATCCCACCTGAACAGAATCAGTCTCCTGTCTGCTGAAGAAGACAGAGTCCAAATAAAGTCCTACAGAGTCAGTCTGAAGGGATCTTACCAGAGCAAGTTACTGAACCTCATGTATTATATCTTGTATTATATGAGGTTATAATACAAGAGGTGATAAAGTGCACAAATAAACAGAGCAGCAGCAGCTGGAGGAGAAGAATGTAAACGGCCTTCATTAGATTGACTACGTTCTGGAGGTGAGAGGAACTGGGATGAATGAGTCCGTGAGCTTTTTGAGGAGTTTAAGACGTCGATGGGAAGATTAGCCCCTAGTGCAAACCCCCATTATTGGACAAATGGAAAAGTGTGGTGACAAAAACCACAACCAAGCCGCAAGAAATTGGCGGACAGGGTTGACAAAAGATAAAGTGCAGTCGTAGTGTGACATGTGACAAAGTCAACAATAGATGTGAGAAATGCATTGTACCTCTGTGTAACGATCACAGCCCAAAACAGGCAGTTTGTCTGAGCCACAGAAAGTGATGAGACAAGAAGGCAAAACACGGAGAAACATCAGGGAAGAAAAGAGATCAGAACTGTCAATGACTAGAAAAAATGTGAAGAAAATGGTAAGAAATCAAAATTAAAGACTTATTCCAGACAACAAGACTTGGCGGGTCCTTAATATAATATTAAATATAATTAGGAGAGACAAGAATGGACAGGATCAGGAATGAGGTGAGAAGTGAGACAACACAAACAGGAAGGTTTGGAGAAAAAGCTAGAGTGCCATGGTCAGTGGACCTCAGTGGAACCCAAGTCCAGTTTCTTAACCACTAGGCCACCGCTGCCCGCAAATTACAGTCCACATTTGACATGATTCTGGTGACAAATAGAGTAAAGGGAGGATGGAAGAGCTGGAGAAAAGAGTCAGGAGTGATCTGTGATAGAAGAGAGTCAGCTAAGGTGAAGGGACAGGTTTACAGGACAGTGGTGAGACCAGCCATGATGGATGGTTTAGAGACACTAGGAAAAGACAGAAGACAGGAGACAGAGCTGGAGGCGGAGGAGTTAAAGATGCTGAGATTCTCTTTAGGAGAGACAAGGATGGACGGGATCAGGAATGAGGTGATTGTGAAAACACAGACAAGGAGGTTTGGAGAAAAAGCTAGAGAAGACAAACTGAGATGGTTTGGACATGTTCAGAGGAGGGACAGTGGATAGAGAGACAACAAAGACAGGAAGGTCCTAGAGATGGAGCTACCAGGTAGGAGACAAAGAGGAGATTGATGGATGCAGTGAGGGAGGACATGGAGGTAGTTGGAGTCAGAGTAGAAGATACAGAGGACAGACAATCTCAATTAAATGACAAATATGGCATAAAAACCCATTGGTTCTAATATGGGTCATTTTTGAGGTGGTCATGGAAGAGTGTAAGGTCCAGTCTCTCATGTGTCCAAGTGTATAATACACTGCAATTTCATGCTATTTTAGACATAGCGCCAAAGCATTACGGTATAGGATATTAAATCATTTTGCATTACAAGCACAGAGTGTGTGTGTGTGTGTGTAGAGAACCTGAGGTTGTTTACGTGCTCAGACCATATACTGCTGCGTATCTTTCATGTCAGTGAAGTGAAGCCTCAGCCTTCATGTCTTAAGAAGTGCTAAGCTCGTCTTTGTGCCGTCTGTATGAAACAACCGTCGTGACCAACCTTGCCTCCAGCACCGATAGGATGAAAAATGGGTAGAAGCCCCTGAAGGAAGGGGGAGGAGGGTTGGAGAGAGGGTGGAGGTCCATCTGTGAGCTGCGTTCAAGGACAACAGTGTTATCCGTTTGGAACAGTGTGAAACAGCCCAGTGTTTTCAGGGCCCGGTTTGGAAGAACGGGGGCATCTGGATGAACTGTGGACGCCACTGTTGTCCTGCCAAGTGGAGCGAGACGCTGCGGAGACGAGATGGGAATCACGGACTCCTTGTCTGCATCAGCAGCACTCCTCTTCGTCGCCTCCTTCAGAGTCAGAGATAAAAAAACCCAATGTGACTAATTGTTTGAGAGCAGTGTTGTTACGGTGAGGTTCTGGAGGATTGGATTTGTTTTTACTCGCAGAACTCATTAACTTGTTTCTGATCTTATTTTAAGTCCAGCCCAGAGGTGTTTTGTTCTTTCTGCAGCTTGGATCCTGTTTTCTTCTCCTTTCGTCCGTTCTCCGTTGTCCAACCACTGTGTCTTTGTGGTTCTGTGTTTATCCTCTAATTAACTTTGTTTACTTTTCTATGACTTCTTTCTCATCTTTGTCCTTTATTTGCATTAAATTCTTAAAAAACTTTTGTATAAATTATTTCTTTTTTTTGTTATTTATTTAACAAAAAGTATCAGAACATACAGAGGACAATGCAGATGAAAGACTCCTGTGTCACTTGATTCCTGTCTGTTGGTTTCACCTGAACCAACATAAAAAGTCTGCCAGGTATTTCAAAAAAGTCTGGACAAAAAGTACTTCAAGGACAATCATTGGGATTCATCATAATTTACAATGAAAACTACGGTAAATTTAGACATCTAAAAATATTTTTAGCTCCAATAGCCAGAAACAACTGCTGAATGTGCATGACGTCACAGTTCCGTGCAGGCACTTCTCATCTGCGTCATGAATTTCATATAAATAGATTATCTTTTAGCTGTGGTCAGCACTAAACCTATTTAAAAAATGCTGAACTGATATTGTAAAGCATTTCTTTTTATTTAAGACATTTTCTTTGTTTTTGTTCTATTTTTTTTTCAAACCTTTACTTTTTTATGTCTTTGGGAAGTCATTTTTGTAAATTTTATATAAACTTTGTTTCTTTTTATTTGGTGATCCTTGTTTTTCTTTTATTTTGGCCCAATATTGTATTCAGCAGCAGTGGTGGCTCAGTGGTTAAGGAGGTAGATTTGGGTTCGGCAAGACTTCAGGTTCGAATCCACCAGTTGTCAGGTTGCCGCTGCGGTGCTGAGCCTAGCACTGTCCAGACTCACATCACCTCTAGTGGGGGCTGACAGCATGGAGCAGTGTGATTTGGGTGGCAGTTGTGGAGACTGTTCTTCCTGTGACCCGGCAACGGATAAGCCGATAAAGATAAATCAATTAATTAATGTAATATTTGACTTTGACGTTCGTTACATTTGGTCCATACTTGATTAGTTGGTTGCACAAATTCTGATCTTTTGCAAATTTTGTCTTAGTCGTAAAATATTTTATGCGATTTTCACTAAAACTGTTTTTTTTCCCTTCTCCCCTATTTCTCTCCTCTCATACAGAACCCATTTCACCTCCAGATGTCGGCCCGTGTGCCTCCGTCCACCCTGGGCAGCTTGCTGCTGGCTGTCCTGCAGGGCGGAAATGAGGACAGAGACAGAGGGAGCTGGGGAGGAGTAGCAGTCACCTGCCCCGGGTGGGAGGAAGGAGGCGAGGGGCTGCTCTCTCACCTCCAGAAGCACAGTGGTCCTGCGTGGCACTTATGGGACATCATCAACCTCACCCACATCACAGGTGGAGGGGACAGAAGAGGGGAGGCCAGCGAGGAGAGACGGGAGGATCAGATGGTAGAGGAGGCGTTAAAGATCCTCTCCGCTCGTTTCCTCAGCTCCACCTCACCCGTCTCCTCCGTCCTCCTGCTGGGCTCCGACCCCGAGTGTGTGTCTTCTGTGCTGCGAGCGGCTCAGCGCCTCACTCCGTCGCTTCCGGCACTGCAGTGGATCATGGGATACCCCTTGTCTCCAGATTCCCTCCACACTCTGGGCGGACCTCTGGGGCTGCTGGCCTATGGAGAGGTCGGTAGGAAGCCAATCAGCTTCTACATACGGGATGCCCTGCAGCTGATTGGACGGGCGGTCACTGCGGCAACCATGCTAAGGCCGGACCTGGCCCTGGCCCAGAACATCGTCAACTGTTATGACCGACCAAACAGCCTTGAGCTGCCGTCTTCAGGACAGTATCTGTCCAGGTAGACACACACTCACACTCCCCAAACTAAGGGTGAACTTTAATTCTGAGAATGTGAATTTAGTTGGAGCTGAAACTCATCCTCTCTCGTAGGAAAAGTAGGAAATCAGCAGGAAGAGTTCTTCAGCATTTAAATGACATTCTAAAAGTTCAGCAGGAACATTCTTCTCCAGAAATGGTTTCTCTGCCCCCAGATACTATTCTTTAATGACAGTGAATAAAACTCAAAAGTATTTTAAAGATATTTACAATAGCCTGGAGTTAAAATGTTTTTTACATGTGTAATTTGAGTGTCTTGCCATTTACAGCTGGTTTGTCAATGTGTGGCCTGGGGACCA
The DNA here is from genome assembly GCA_016785265.1 of Paraplagusia blochii. NCBI lineage: Eukaryota > Metazoa > Chordata > Actinopteri > Pleuronectiformes > Cynoglossidae > Paraplagusia > Paraplagusia blochii. The sequence goes on from JAFBJS010000098.1 coordinate 102,556, forward strand.
ATCCAAACTCTTCTCCTCAAATGTGTTTGAAATGTCACTAAAATTACGTTAAGTTGAGTTTAAGGAACTTTATTTGCTACTTCTGGGTATTATTGGACAAAAAAACTAAGCTCACAGCTGTAAAAGTTGTTACTTTAAACTTTAGTTCCCAATTATTTATTCATCTTCATCTGCTTGTCTGTTGCCGGGTTACATGGGGCAGCTGGCGTTACCCAATCACACTGCTCCATACTGTGAGACACACCTAAGGCCCGGGGCCAGATTCGGCCCGCCAACCTTGTCCAAATAATTTATCATATTATTATCATACTTCTGCCTTTTTCCTGCCACACCTGTGTTTCCTTAGTGGATGACGTCAGAAAGGCTTTTAGAAATGGAGCATTTTAGGTTTTATACACGACTATAACATGTTTACATTTATCTTAGTCTAAACAAGCTTCCTGCTCTTGATCTGACCGTGGTGCCCAATTTTATGCCCACAAGAGGAAAAGTTTGCCCACGTCTGTTCTTATCTGACCCTGAGCTCAATTCCAACCTTCCTGGTCATGAAACCTCCATCATGTTCACAGGAGTACAGCTGTCCCAGGACAACAGACACAAAGAGATGGATGGACAGATAGATAATGGATATGGATAGATAGCTAGATAGCTAGGTAGGTAGGTAGGTAGGTAGGTAGGTCGATGGGTGGACGGAGAGATGGATAGCTAGATAGGTAGGCAGGGAGATGGATGGATGGATGGATGGATGGATGGATGGATGGATGGATGGATGGATGGATGGATGGATGGATGCTGGATTGATGGATAGATAGATAGATAGATAGATAGATAGATAGATAGATAGATAGGTAGGTGGATGGATGGATGATGGATATGGATGGATAGCTACATAGCTAGATAGGTTGGTAGGTAGGTAGGTAGTTAGGTAGGTAAGTAGATAGATAGGTAGGTAGGTAGGTAGGTGGATGGATGGACGGATGGATAATAGATATGGATGGACAGCAAGATATGTAGGCAGGTAAGTAGGTAGATAGATAGATCTTCTTCTCCCTCTCACCACGATCCAGGATATCTTAGTATCTTATTTCGTTCATCATATGTCTAACATGTGTTGGAATGACAATAAAGCTTCCTTTCATCCTAAGTAGGTAGTTAGGTAGGTAGTAAGGTAGGTAGGTAGGTAGATAAATCGATCCATTGGGTGTCGTCTTGATCTTTTTTATCTAACATCACTATCTTTCAGGACTAAACTGTTCTTGTGCTAGTGCTGATTAGATTACTCTTCTGCTGTTATGTATGTGAGTGCATTAAGTACAAACCAATCAAGTGTAATTTTATGCACGGTGTATGGTATAGTTCACATTAATGTAATGTATTCCCTCCATCTTACCTACAGTCTCCTACCACTGTGGGGGAAGTTCTGCATTATTAAATCTGTCCCCTTATGGAAACACCTCCTGCTTTAAGATGTTTAACAACAACATCAACTGATATGAAACAAGACCGGGGTCATTTTCAGAACACCTGCCCTGCGGCCAGGACAGATTTGTCCAAGGACACTTCTGTAGAAAAGAAAAACTTTTTCCAAGAATTAAAAACAGAGCTCCGGGCTTCAGCAAGTGACCAAGTCAGAGGGAGACGGGACGGACTCATAAATAGCATCTGCACGACCCGCAGCCATCACTCTGTGTGAACCCACCCTTTTTTTAAAACGACTTGTCATGGACTGGAAACCTCACGCAAGGTCACAGAAGTCTTCACTTAAATCGATAAATGATACATGAAGGAACTCGGTGACGAGCTGCGATAACAGCCCTGCGGTGGCATCGCTAAATGTGACACAGCACATTTTTTTTTTTCATTTGCTTGCACCACATGTGGCACAGCAGCCTGTGGTCGCTGTCCTTGTCTGTCCTTTGCAGCGTCAGACGATAATTTTTTAACTAGCCTTGTCATACTTTGGGGAGAGGTTCTTTATGACGTACAGACGACAGGAGTGAAGACAGGTTTGTGTTGCAGCTTCAGTCCCTGTGACTTCCCCGTTGTCCCCCTCAGCTTCCCTGCTACTGTGTCAAGGTGCAGCCTGTGATAACATGTGTACATGCATGACAGGATGCAGAATCAAAATAAAAATAAAAATAAAACTGCAGTGTGACACATCTTCACAAAGGAAACATTTTCAAAACCTCCCCTCCACGAGAAAAAGCTCCAACCCACATACTCCATCACGTCTCCTACAGACACGTGTGGCAGATCCTGATTGGTCGGCTGTCTGTGCCAAAAAAAATTCAACTATTCTTTTCAAACATTGCTACGCTTGAAGCTGAATGTAGTCGGACCACTGTGCGAGTAGTAGATATGAGAGGAAACCCTGGTGGTACGAAGGAGTAGCACAGCAGACACGGTGCAAACACATGATCTCTGTGCCAGACGAGGATTATCGTCGAAAACACGTGCATAATCACTGAGCCCAGAAATGCAGAAGTAAAAAATAAACTGTCATTTGGTTCGAACTGTAACCTTTCTTTATATCACAGAGAAGAAAATAAACACTCAGAAGGTCAGGAACAACCAGCAGGGGGTTCTGTCTTTGATCCTGATGTTCTTACGCTTCTCTGTTTATAGGTTTTTGCAAAGGAGGAAGAGCATCGCGTTCTTCCAAGTACAGCCAATGAAAAATGTTCCTCTAAAAACAAATCTTAAGACCAAAATCTAAAGTTACCCACAACGTGAGCTGTAGCACCTTGTTTTTGTCACATTCTAGGAACACAGTCAGTATTTCTTTGGAACTAGTTTGTCTTTCTTGGCCTTTCTTGGCCTCTATTATCCATTACAAGGTGTAAGGGACATCAGTCTTCACCACTGCCACCCAAATCACAAAAATATATGCCATATAAATGTATGTATATAACACAAGAAGTTGCAGATATATAGAATTTGTTTGTTTGTGCATTACCAGAAAATACTGTAAGTTAACTAAGGTAGGCTACCAGGTCATTGATAGAGCATTTCTACTCATTTACAATATTTATTCTTGACCAGTCCATCATTAACATGGACAAATATATTGACTTGTGTTTGAAACTAACATTTTTCCATATTGACAGACTCCAATATTGTCCTCTTATTGTGTCCTTTGAGATGTGACAGTAGTTGATAGTCAGTCCTCCCCATATAGTCTGATGGTCCACCCACTCTCTCCATTCAGTCAGTGAACGTCACAGGAAGTCAACCTCATCAGGTCATTGTAGACTACCATAGACTGGACTAGGAGACCAAGGACTCTGATTGTAGGATACAGAGGATTTTTAAAGAGCAAAATAAAACCGTCATTAACTGAAAAACAAATAATTTAAGCGTTTCTGCTCTGGAACAAAAAAAATCTCATGTTTCTCAAAAAGCCAATATTTGTAGTTTTGTTTTTTTGTTCCTTAAACTGGTGCAAAGCCGACAAATGTGGACTTAATCTCTATATAAAAAATACACAACATCACGTTGCTTTAGGTAAAATTGCACTTATTTTGATCAACATATTTTAAGTCAATATTTTTGCATACCGATACCACCTGAGACTTTTCCTCGTGTCATGGCTAAACCTGCCCACAGCAGGTGTAGCCTGTGATAACATGGAGGAAAAAAAAAAAAAAAAAAAAACAACTCACAGTCAGAAACACATCCCACGGAAACATTCTTACTCCGGGCAAGAAAATAAATAATGAAATCTTTACATTTTATATTTTTCCCAGCCGGAACCGACCATATACTGCATGACCTCTGCTAAACCCATGTGCGGCAGATTGTGATTGGTGGACCGTGGTCCCAGCTGAAGGTCTACATTTCTTTTCACATGGATGTTTTCTGAACATGAAAAATAAGTGATTTTTTTTTTTTTTCTCGACCTCTGTGCGAAAAACAACTCACAGTCAGAAACACATCCAACGGAAACATTCTTACTCCGGGCAAGAAAATAAATAATGAAATCTTTACATTTTATATTTTTCCCAGCCGGAACCGACCGTATACTGCATGACCTCTGCTAAACCCACGTGCGGCAGATTGTGATTGGTGGACCGTGGTCCCAGCTGAAGGTCTACATTTCTTTTCACATGGATGTTTTCTGAACATGAAAAATAAGTGATTTTTTTTTTTTTTCTCGACCTCTGTGCGAGTGGTAGATATGAGAGAGGGGCTCCGTGGTTTGAAATGGTCCCACAGCTGATATCAAGCACACATGTTTCCTCTGTGCCAGCTGTGGATTATCATTAACAACAGCTACATAATCACAAACCGGCTTCTTCCTCCTCTTCCTGCTGCAGCAGAGCTGAGCTCGCGGGTGATAAACTCATTTGCCATGCAGGGCCAGAGGCTAAAGCACGTGCTGGAGACTGGGATGGAGCTGCATTTGAGTAAATATTCCGACACTAACTATTAATAGTGGGAAAAATTACAGTTTACTATCTGTAATGTGATTATTTTTTAGCAACACCAGCTTTATGGATGGTGATATCTGCCCGTCAGCGCTTCCAGAGAGACATATTCCAACAGCTCGTCCACAAATTGACTTTAAATTGCCACAAACATAAATGGTCCCTGAGAGGATTAAACTTACTGTGGAGAAATTTCCATATGTCGTCATGTTTTTAATGGACAATTTAATTAAAAAAAAGGGGGGTTATTGACAGGATGGCAGTGAATTTTGATGCGTCAAATGACTCCAAAATATTGCGCACAGCTCTTTCTGCAGCTATTAAAACTGACAGACTTGAATCAGGACACTGGGGATTGTCACAATTCTGCTCTGCAGAGCCAATTAGAACCCAGTCTAATTCTTATCAGGACAGACTGTTTAACCGAAGTCATCCCCGTGCGCTCACGCTGACCTTCCGTCCCCACTTGTCAAAAGCTGAAACGGAAGGTCATCCCCACTGCCCTATTCAAACCGCTGCACTTGTACGCCTCTGACCTCTTGTGTACGAACTCCACCTCCACTTCCTCCCTCGATTTTCAGCCAATTCGCTTAAAACGTGCACCGTGGCACCCTAACAAAGCTGAACGGAAGTGAGAGAGTTCCACATGGAAAAGGCAATTAACAGCCTGGTGCCCGAGGGACTGAGGCAAAGAAAAGGCAGAGAAGTAAAGGATGAGGGAAGGAGAGAGGATGTCAAGAGAAATTAGTGACAGAGAAAGGGATGATGGCGTAAAAAAACCCCTACCAAAATAAAAAAAAAATAAATGGCCTGAAACTTGCTGTTTGCAGTCCAAGCTGGCAAAATGAGGACAAACTCCATGGTTACTTAACCTGGAGAACTCAGCAGTGATCCTCAGTCTTTGGGAACCTGAGTTTGTTTATGTTTTACCACCAAAAATGAGACAAAGTGAAACTCCTGCAGCTTGTTGGCCCTTTTACCAGAAATACTGAGCTTTTTTTTTTTTGGAGTCAAATATAGTTTAAATTCAGTGTTAAGTTTGAACCTCGTTTTTTCCAACCTAGAAAGTTATTTTTATAGAGAAGTAAATGTGAATTTATCCTCAGAAACAGTTTCCAAAGCTTCGTGAAGAACATCCTAAAATTGTTGGATGCTTCTTTTCCTGCATTTTTTCAGGTGGTTCCTAAAGGACTCAGACCAGAGATCTCTGAAGGCTTCAACCATTCAGAGTATTTTGAAAAGCAACTGGAGGCATTTCCCATCAGTCATCCAGCAAACGCTGTGTGAACCTTAGACAGATCATCAGTCTATTCACACTCAAATTCACACCTGTGGTCAGTGAAGTGTAAAAAGTTGACCTGCTCTGTGGTTGTTTTTGAACTGGTTGAGGAAGCTGGTGGTTTATGTTATGTACCAAACAATGAATCTGATCAGGCTGAAATACAGCCCCAGGTCATGACAGAGCATGCTGCTTGAGTTTGGCAGGTAAAATGAAAGATTATTACCTGCTTTTTAGCATGTGTTAAAACTGCAAAATTACATATTTGGTCTGTTTTTCTACTTCCCGTCTGTGCAAACCATTACATTGGAATCACTGCATAAAAGTTAACTGAAATATAAGTAAATTTGTGCCACTTTGTCCCAAAGTCAGTACCTCTGTCATTGATGTGGAACTCCAGGGTTCACCTCCTGGGTAACCAATTCAGGTAGTTGGAAGAAGCTAACTACCTGCCTAATGCCCTCCAAGTAGGGTTCATGTGGGGCAGTAGAGAAAGATTTGGGTGGTGGTCATGGAGACGGCTGCTTTTGTGATCCAGTAACATAATCAGACGAAGATGCTAATCTGCTTGATTTGGTGTTGCTTGTTTTTTTTTTATGGTCAGTAGTTTAACCACTGGCCAGAATGACACTACCTGAGGCTTGTGGCTAATTATCAGGATGAAGTCCTTTGTATTGTGCCCCGATCATGGCAGCAGCACTGACACAAGTCCCATCAGCAGCCGAAAACCTTTTTAATCATTATGTTGACTGTACATCAGCATTGTTCTGGAGGTATTTCCTACCTATAATATTTTCCTACCATTTGTTTTAAAGGTGTTAGCATATTATACTATATACTGTATATACTAATGAACTTTATTAGTCCATCTGGAGTATCCTTCAGAAATTTTTTTCTTTGCATTTAATCCATCACCCTAGTGAGCAAGGGGCAGCCAGTTGTGCTAGCGCCCGGGGAACAGTGCGTGGGAATGATAATATGCTTTTCCGCATTTCAGCGGTAACTAGGCGGTACAGGGATTCAAACCGAGGGCCTTGCGGACCCAAGTGCACTTCCATAACGACTAGGCCATCACTGCCGCACTAGACCACCACTAGTGGCCTAATAGCTTTAAAAGAGACGATGGATGCAGCCACTTTAGCCCATTCTGTTGTTTTGGCCTTGAGTTTACCCAGAGTTCTAACTGTCTCAATATCTCAATCTACTGATATTCACAATCTTCTGGGGACCATTTCACTAGGACAGAAGATTTCTTGCCTGGTGGACCAATTATTTTGGGAAATTTTTCGATTTTACTGAATTTAAGGCATTGATCTAGCAGTTTCTATATCCAAAAGGAAGAATGAACAAATTGTTTGGAAACAGATGTAATCACAGACAGAACTAGGTCGAAAAACAAGGCAACTGAGCTGACGAGAACTGGCTCCTAAAGTTGTTTTCTGAAGACCTTGTAGGTAAATCACAGGTGAACCAGGCTGTTTTAGGGTAAAACGTAAAGTAAAGCAGGGATAGCTAAAGACCTAACATCAGTGTATTGAGTGCGAAGGGAGTGTGTAATTAAAGACTAACAGATAAAGCCACACAAAGGCGGAAGCAAATGAGGCATACAGTGAAAGTAAAGGGAGGAGAAACTTTGTTTTGGATGAGAATAAAGGCAATGAGACAGAGAGACGAGCTCTGTTATCAGACACTGATTTGTGCCAGTCTCATCGACACAGCTGCCTGGAACAAACAAGTGTTGTATCATCAAACACCAGACAGGCAGACAGGAATAGACCAAGGAGTCGACTTTTTAACTCTAACAATAAAATATCAATCGATAAATGAATGACGAACGTAGTTGAGACTCTTCCTTTTGGAGACACCTTTTTTTAAGTCACTCTGCTATGCTAACTAAACCAAGGTGTCAGTGAAGGAGGACACATTTCCCTTTGGACACCACAAACCTGTGTAACCAAAGGCACAGCGTGCTTGGTAAACCTTCAAAAGACATTCTCTGGAACATCACAACCACAGCGAGAACCAAAAAGGAAAGGAAATCACACTCCTTGTCATTGTGATTCACACCACTGCACACAACAAAATGTCACCTCTGTGTTTAACCCATCATCAAAGTGAACAGTGGGCAGCTTTGAGCGTCCGGAGAGCAGTGAGTGGGGACAGTGCCATGCTCAGTGGACCTCAGTGGTAACTTGGCGGTAGGGGTATTCAAACAAGGGACCTTGAAGACCCGAGTACGCTTCCATGAGGCTGCTAACTGCCCCCCAAAAGGTTGACACATCCTAAATTAGTAGGTTTTTCTCAATTTTTTTTATCTCTGGAAGCTGGTGGTTTATGTAATGTACCAAACAATGAATCTGTTGATCAGGCTGAAATACAGCCCCAGGTCATGACAGAGCAGGCTGCTTGAGTTTGGCAGGTAAAATGGAAGATTCCCACCTGCTTTTACCATGTGTTAAAAACTGCAAAATTATACATTTGGTCTGTTTTTCTACTTCCTGCCTGTGCAAACCAATATGTTAGAACCGCAAAATTGCGACCAAAAATACGGAGTTTTTTTTGCATTTAACAACACATTCACTGGAACATCACAACCAAAGCAAAAAAAAAAGTTGACGCATCCTAAAACTGCAGGCTTTTCTTGCTTCTTTATCTCCTCGTTTTGTCTCTCTATTAAACCACACTCTGATTCTGTGCTTTTGTTTTTTTTTTTTACTGGCATGGATTCAAAAATTGTCGGAATGCGGGCTCTGGGTTTTTGCCACTGAGATAACAGATGTAAAATTAAGGCTATGCTTAGTGTTTTTATTCGCTATGCTGCACTTTGCCAAGTGCAACCACTACATTACAGTGTAGTATATGAGTCTGGAGTAGACTTGGCTTGATGAATCTGCTGTCTTAAGGATATGATGATTCAGCCGGCGTTATTACCATGAGTGATTTCAGCTGCGGGCATTGCTAGCATCTTTTTCTTTATGGTCAGAGAGACAGAAGAAGGCGCTGATGAGGAAACATAAGTTAACCTAGAACAGGGATGGGAATGACTTTCAACTCAAAAACATTTTTAATCAGGTTCCTGGGAAAATTACGACGCCACCAATGGGTTTTTATAAATGGATATCGTGCCAGTGCCGTAAATCACAATGAGAAGAAGAATGAGGGCAAGAGGGGGGTAAAAGCACGTACGTGGAATGCACAAATCCCTCCTCCATTCACTTCCTATTTTGTAGTGTGTGTGGAGCAGACAGGTTTCAGCCCAGGATGGAGCCAAGAACTGTTTCTCATTTTTAACCCAGACACCTTAGTCATCACTCCCTGGGACTGATTTACATTGAGTACGGACAGAAATCCACCGAGGCGGTTGTTAATGGTCTCTTGTCTGCAGTAAAGCAGAAACATGTTAGAAAATATCTCATTCTGTATGTTACAGTGAATACCGATGGAGCAGTTTATTTCTAGTGCTTTGACACAAAACAAATTTGGCTGAAGCCTGTTGAATAACTCCATCATACATTTACACCCCAGCAAAATGGGGAATTTGACGTCAACCTATTGTGCCTCACTGGACCTTTCAACCCAATTGGTTGATATAAATAATAAAATCCTATATCATTCATTAATTATTAAATTACAAACAAATGGTATGGTGTTGAATTTTCCGATTTTTCAACTCTCAAATATTTTCCAAAGTAATGATCTGATCCGCACCCTCCCTAGAAATAGACAGACAGACAGGCAGATCTTTATTAATCCCTCAGGAGTATCCTTATGGAAATGATGGTTCCAGTACAGCAGTGGTCCCCAACCGCCGGGCCTTGGACCGGTGCCGGTCCGTGGGACAATTGGTATCAGGCCGCAGAGAGATGATGCTGAGCTTAACACAATTTATGTTTAATTTATTATTAGACGCTAAAAAGTGTTATAATAAAAGACCAGATTCCCTCGTGTTTGAGTGTCCAGGCCATGTCAAAAAAATTCCACTTTTATGCTGGACGTTTCATTTTCATTAGTTCATTTGAGGTGTATCAGCTACACCTCAAAGACGGATCCACAAAAAAGTTTCTAGACGTATGACCGGTCCATGGCACAAATAGTGTTGGGGAACACTGCAGTACAGTACTGAACAAGAGATAAATTCTATAAGTGCAAAGAAGACCAATACGATAGATACAAGCATGGGTAGAAAGGAAGCGGACTTGGGTTCGCAAGGCCCCCGGTTCAAATCCCCCTACCGCCAAGTTACCACTGAGTTGCCCTGAGCATGACCCCCCACACTGCTCCCTGGGCGCGGGCTCAGCCTGCAGCCCCCTGCTCACTTTGGTGAAGGGTTAAATGCAGAGGCATAGATTCACAAAGGATACTCCCTAGTGATTATTGGGTTCTAATTATTATTATTTATTATTATTAATTGAGGTATGTCGAACCAGAACAGTGAACAGTAGGTGCTAGTAGCTAAGAAGGTTAGCAGTGTACACACACACAACAAACTTACACATATATATTTATATACATAGTTATTTAGTATATATATATATATACTGTATTTATATAAAAATATATATACATACAGTATATATGTATATATATAGTTCTTTTATCATGTAGTATTATATGATATATAGTATTAATATGATATTTTATTATGACAATACTGCATTACTATTGTATTTTATTATTATCTATTGTAGTGTATGTGCATACCTGCACACAGATGTACATGTAGTATATACAGTATATCCACATACATACACACCCAAATGTACATATGTACAGTATGTGCATATACATTCCTCATACACATATATAGGCACATATCAACATATTTATTAAGTAGGATATCCTTTATCACATTAATTACGACTTTATTCATGAATGTTGTTTCAAAAAAGTTTTGGTTTATATATACCAAATGTATGATGTATGAAAAAAGTTACAATAAAATGCAGTAGGAGGTGTACAGCGCCATATGATGATGTGCTCAGCACTACATACAGGTCAGGTTTGGGCAGCATTATTTGACCCATCTGCCTTTAACCCACTGACTAAGGCAGCGGTGGGCAAATATTTTTTTAGATTTAAAAGTCCAATGGGCTACATCTGGCCCCCAAGCCTTAGTTTGGCTGGACTATGGCATGGCTATGTCTAGGAAGGCATTACTATATGGTGTCACCAGCTGTTAGCCTATCTAAAAATATGTATTTACTTTTGTTGAAACGTCAATAGACACAGAATTTAAGAAGAATTTAAGAGAATAATAGATGCCCTTGTGATGAGATAGGGGTGCCCTATGGTCTGACTTTACAAAACTAGCCACCAAATGTCTGACTGTTTCATCTTTTAGTCCGACAGCTAAGAGACGGACTATGATTCACTGACAGTTTGGAAAAAAGAATAGCCCATTATGATCTATTTAGTCTTTTAATTTTCTCTCCAGATTGGAAAAAGATGGAGAACTTCCTCCAACAGCTGCTCATCAATTCAGAGATATCATTTTAGGAGACGAAAGATAAGAGAGTGAAGCAAAATCCAAGGATAGAAAGTAATATTTCATGTCCACAACAGGGCTAAGACTTGATTTCCTATTGAAGGGGAAGACCTGTCATTTCCTGCCCCCAACCCAGGACCTGGACTCATCAGCAGGCCCTGCACGGCTCGGGCCATAGTGGAGGCAGTGATCCCTGCTGATTTCAGCGTTTAAACAAAACCCTGTGATGTAGCTCGCCCCGACAATCTGCAACCCATCCAGACACAATCAAACGACACTTCTGCAGGTTCAGATTGAGCCATCACCTGGAGTTGATCAAATAGGAACAGGATCGGAGACGTGCGCTGAGAAATCCCAGCGCGCTCGAAGAAACCGGGAGCAGATTTATGTGAAGGCACAGCATTGCTGCTCTTAATGTATTCTGCCATAAAAAGACCAGTGTGGGTCACCAGGCAAGTGAGACGCATAGCAATGACCGTCTGTATGGACCCGCAGATAGGACGAGAACCTTTATGCACTGCATTAACTTTTAATTATTACTGTGTGGGAGATGCAATTACCCATCTGCGACCAGACTCTCTAAAGCTGCACAAGCAGACCATGGCTGTCTGCACCCTCATTTAACCTCCGCTGCTCCTTGCCTGTTTATATTTCTCATACACTTCTGATAGGTCTGACTGCTGATGATTGCTTCAAAACTTCTGACTTATTTGTTTCTTTTGCATCGTTTTTTTTTTTTTTTCTACAGATTCCTCTCCAACGCCTCCTTCACCGGAGCCACAGGTCTGATCCAAGTGGATGCAGAAGTCTCCAGAATCCTTTCCTCCCAGCTCTTCCATGTATGGAGCCTAAAGAGAGGAGCTCTGGGTCAGCCAGCATGGGTCACAGTGGGCCAGTGGACACGGGGCCGGCTGGACCTAGAGGAGGGTATCCTGGGGTTGGTGGGAGGGTTCGGGAACAGCCAAGGACAGGGCCTGGGGGCAGGAGTGAGAGGGATGGATGGCCCGGGGGACGGCAACTTTGGGGGGAGATGGAGGCCGGGACTGTCTGTGGAGGGACATCGCCTTCGTGTGGTCACGCTGGTGGAGCATCCGTTCGTTTTTACCAGGGAGGTGGATGAAGACGGGATGTGCCCAGCTGGTCAGCTCTGTCTGGACCCAAAGACCAACCGGTCCGAGATAATCAACGGTCTCTACAATCAGTTGCATAACCCTAATACTACAGCTCCGGACCTGGAGGGTGTTGGTGAGATTTCCTGTGGTACTAATTCTACAGACACTGTTGTCGTTACAGAACATTTGGTTGTGAAAGCAACAAACAATGACAAAGCGATAAAAAAAAATTTTCTTTAGTAAATACAATACACATCTTACACCTCACTAACTTTGGTGAGGTGTGAATTATTATCCATATAACATTTGGTTTGGTACTAACGTGGTTCTTCCCCGACCCTGTGATTCCCAACCACTGGGCCAGGGAACAGTACCGGTCCGTGGGTGAATTGGTGCCGGGCCACGGAGAAATAATGTTTCGTTTTGGCCCCATCTGTCTATTACTTCCACTTGATCCATACCCATATCAACAAAAGAACTGACCAATAGAATGGCTAGGATTCCATCATCAATAATGCAACTATATTCGATTAGGAAGTATTTTCAACAACAATAAACTCAAACTCAAAATGACGCAGAGTCACTGATACAAGATTCTAACTTTTTATAGTGGTCTGGTAGCAGAAAGTTATAGGCTGTGTGCACTTGGGGAAACCCTTGTTGTGCCCATGCACAGTTAATTCAGGTAGGAAGATTTTATAGGTAGGAAAATATTTCACCAGAAAAATAATTTTATTAAGGAGTATTTATCTGCCACAAATTAATGACCAGTTGGTGAAAACAAGAAGTGAAAATGAATATGAGACATTTAACAGGTCGGTGGCGCAAAAAAGGTTGGGGCACACTGCTCTACAGGATATTTTGATAATACTAGTGTCAAAATAATTACTGGGTCAATATAAATATTAGGCTGAAAATTAGACAAAGTAACTGTTTGAGTTCCTAGTAGTCAAGGCAGGACCTCAGAAATGAATAGCTTTTGTTTGCCTCCTATCATTATATTATATTTTACACACACATATATACTGTAATTATACATATATAGATATAGATATACATATATACAGTATCTATATTTTGTATATATATGTGTGTGTGTATTTTGTATAAATATACAAAATACAAGATATATTTTAACCTTGTTGAGTTAATATTATATATATAGTTATTTATATTATATTCAAAATATATCTTGTAAACTTTGGTGAACATTTATATTTATATGTGAACAAAAAAAAAATTCACCACTTATGTTTTTCATCTTTTAGAGCTGCCCGACGATCTGAGGAAATGCTGCTACGGCTACTGCATTGACCTGTTGGAAAAGCTGGCTGAAGACATGGGCTTCACCTTCGATCTCTACATCGTTGGAGATGGGAAGTACGGGGCCCTGAGTGGAACAGGACGTTGGACTGGACTGGTGGGAGACCTGCTGAGTGGAGCAGCCGACATGGCTGTTACTTCCTTCTCCATCAACTCGGCCAGAAGCAGAGTCATCGATTTCACCTCACCCTTCTACTCCACCAGTCTGGGCATCCTGGTAAAACTGCTTCTCCACCTTTCCTGATGTTGAGTAGTGTTTGGAAGAATGGAACCGGTTTGGGTTAGGAGGGACAAACTTTATCATTATCTTTCATTCATTTATTCATTTTCATCTACTTTTTCATCACAGGAACTGCAGTCTCCGTGACTGACACCCAAATCACACTGCTTCATACTGTGAGCCTTCTTGTAGGTGGTGAGCCCACTGGAAGTTATGGAATTAGGGCGGTGCTCTACTCAGAGCACCTCAGTGGCAACCTTGCAGTTGGTGGATTTGAACCTGAACCCTTTTGTACCCAAATCCACGGTTTTAAATGCTAGGCCACCACTGGGAACTAAAATTATCAAACTTTTCATAAAAAAAAACAACAATAACAGTGAAATGCAGGTTCAGGTATTTCTGACAGAGAATATTGAGACAAATTCTGATCAACTTATTTCCACGTTATCTAAATTGCTGGAGAAAAAGATAAATTCCTGACCGGAAAAGGTCTGATTTGATAATGAATTAAAGTGTTATTTTTAAAAATGCAAATCAAAAATGGCATTTTATCATGTGTTCTATAATTATATTGAGTGGTAAAAGCTTAATCTAAATTCTTTATGACTCCCATGTTTAAAATTGGAAGAAAATAATCAGAAAATTAACATTTTGATTGGTAGAAACACTTAAGGCATATTGAAGAGTCTTAAACTTTTTAAGACATTCTCTAAATAAAAGCTGTGGTAGCCTGCAGTTTCACTTTGATTCACGTTAGAAAGACTTTTCCAGTCTGATGACAGGCCGACTCTCCGTCCCTCGCTTTCTCTCCACTGCCCAGTTCACACAGTCTTTTGACGTCAAACACGGGATCATTACTCTGGTCCAATACTTAGTTTCCTCTCTCTATTGTGGTGTATGTAAATTTTGACAGTTGGAAATTAGAACCAGCGTGTTTGTATAATTGGTATGAACATCATGCCAATGTTCTGCTGAAAAGTGCTGCAGTTTTTCTGTGATTTGCTAACATTAATCTGTGTAACTGGCAAACTGTGCTGCATAATGGGATGTGAAAATATGGATTACATTTTAAAAAATGATGATTCCATCACTTCAAAAAGTAATTTAGTCAACACGGCAGCTGATAAATAGCAAAACAGAGAAACATTGTTTACAATCTTTTAAAAAGTAATTAAACCACGGAGAGCTGAACAGAGTGGAGGGAAAGTTTAGGCCTTGGCAATTAGGCTATTCTTTGTGGCCCATGAGTTTTTTTTATTATAGTTTAATCTAACTTTTAGTTCGATCTCTGCAATGTTTAGGATTGATTTTCTGTACATTTGGCCCTCTCTGACTGATCTCTTACTTCATTTTAGCCCCCGAGGTTGGTAAGCCACTGTCGCACAACAACACCAACAACTGTTTGCCTGTTTTTGCCAAAGAATCTGGGTTAGGACAGTTTTGGGATGTTTATAAGAGAGAAATGATGCCATTAAGGGTGTCCGCTTTATATGGAAATCAAACCCAAGTTTGCAAACTGCAACACCATAAAACCAACTGTTACTTTTTTACTCATAAGCAGTTTACTTTTTTTAACATTTGTCAGCTAAGTCAGCTAATTGTGTTAAATTGTATTCTTCTTAATCTTTTATCTTTTGTAAGAATTTTCTAATTTTTAATTTTAATTCTACTTTTATTACTTCTACTTTTGTAATTACACTTATTTCATTTTATCTGCTGTAAATCAACGTGCTGCTGTTTCCCATGTAGATCAATAAAGTATGTCTAAGTCTAAGGTAAATAAAAGGGACTACAGGACGATTGTGACACCAGCCATGATGCTGAGGTTCTCTTTAGGAGAGACAAGGATGGACAAGATCAGGAACGAGGTGATTAGATGGACAACACAGACAGGAAGGTTTGAAAAAAAAGCTAAAGAAGCCAGATTGAGATGGTTTGGACATGTTCAGAGGAGAGACAGTGGGTACATTGGTAGAAGAATGATCCTAGAGATGGAGCTACCATGTAGGAGACAGAGAGGAGATTGGTGGATCCAGTGAGGGAGGACATGGGGGTAGTTGGAGTTAGAGTAGAAGATAAAGAGGGAATGGGGAGATGGAAAATTCTGATTCACTGTGGCAACCCCTGAAAAAGGGACAAGCTGAAAGGAAAAGAAGAAGATAACTTCCTAACATTTCCACAAAATAGTTGCTACTTCTAGTTTCTTCTCTATTCTCTATTTTCTATTCTCTACTGTTAACCTAACAATTCTAAAAGAAATAAGTAAATCTGACTGAATTATCCTTAATTCCTGAAGGATTCTACCGAGGGATTAATAAAGTTCTATCAATCGACTATACCAGTACTAACAAACTTTAAATCCAAGTAAAACTGTTGTTTACCTTGTTGATATTGTACAAGCGTCTGACACCCGTGGAGAGGAAACTTGGCAAAACAAAGACTCTAGTGTAGCCTAGAGAAGAAGAACTGCTGATCCTTACAAAGCCCGAGAAAAATACAAAAAGTATCAAACGCTTTCAAGTGTCAAGAACTGGAGTGAGAACCTCCTAACAGGTTCAAAGAGATCAATGCGTGGAGCAACACAGGCAGATGTAGAGAACTGACAAGCCCTGGATTACAGTCAAGACACCAGTCAAAGGCTGAGACCACTGTGGACCTGAATTATCAGAAACACTTCAGGACTCAATGTTTGCTCTCACACTCACCCTAGGATCTCTGATTTAGGAGGAAATCTCACCGTGACACAGTACAATGGGCAGGGTCAGAGTTTACCCTCCGTGCTGTTTTGTCTACAACAGCGGTGGCCAACCAATCAGGCTACAGACTGGCATAAAACCATGGGTCAATTGGTACTTAGCCCCATA
Organism: Paraplagusia blochii; assembly: GCA_016785265.1. Lineage (NCBI taxonomy): Eukaryota > Metazoa > Chordata > Actinopteri > Pleuronectiformes > Cynoglossidae > Paraplagusia > Paraplagusia blochii. The sequence continues at coordinate 119,266 of JAFBJS010000098.1, forward strand.
GAAAGAATGTATTACTTTTCCTTTTATTTATAATATGATTCTGAATGATGTTTTATTTTGAAAAACTACCATATTCTCTCCACTGCATCTGACTAAGATGTGCCTTAAAAGGTCTACAGCTGCCGGTAACACATAGTAGATTACATTACTGCTATATTAGTCTGTGTAGGTTCTCAGTCACCCAGGTCATTCAATCCAAAAATAGTTATTTTGGATTTCACATTCCATCCAAGAGGCTTCTTCAATTCTCAAGAAGTCTCTTGGATGAGAGGTGAAACATCTTCAAGGAACCCTAAACCCATGTCCAGTCTCCCAACGTTTTTTTTGTTGTATTACTGCTATATTGCAAGCCTAGAGAGGGTGAAATAAACAAAGAAAACATCTTTGGAAAGTTTCTGTGCAGAGGGTAAAAAAGTCAGCGAGGAGACAGAATAGGAACCTATGTCTTCAAAGACATATAAAGCTGCATTTTACAATTTCAGGAGGACACCTCGAAATATGGATTAATGCAACAGGTTGTTTCTGCCCACAGAACCCGTTCTGCATAATATGCAGTAAACAGCACGACACAACATGAAGAAAATAAAGCATTGAAAACTTCTTCACCACTTGCAGACAAAACACTCCATTAAACGACATTTACGATGTGGATGCAACTAATAAAGTTGCATACACAGTAATTAATTACTTATTATCATATTTAGAAAATATCAATTTTTATGCTGGTCATAACCTTTTTATTTAGTTGTGTTTATTTGACGAAACCTTGAAGACCGTTCTTTGGAAAAACATGTCCGCAGCCCGTGGCACAAAAACAGTTTTGAGAATCACTGATCCACAGCAGTTGTTTTTTGCGTCACAGACTGATTAAACGTCCCGTACTATTTTTCACGGACCGGTTGTTAAGTTGTGGCAGATAAATAGCCCTTAATAAAATTACATTTCTGGTGTTCCGAAATATTTTCCTACCTATAAAATCTTCCTACCCAAATTAACCGTGCACGGGCACAACAAGGGTTTGTCAAGTGGACACAGCCTATAGCTTTCTGCTACCAGACCGGTATAAAAAGTTAAACTCTTGTATTAATGACTGAGCGTCATCTTGAGTTTATTGTTGTCTTCACTGAGAAAATATTTCAAATATAGCTGCATAATTGATGATGGAATCCTAACCATTCTATTGTTCAGTTCTGTTGTTGATATGGGTATGGATCAAGTGGAAGTAATAGCCAGATGGGGCCAAAAGGAAACATTATTTCTCTGCGGCCCGGGACCAATTCACCCACGGACCAGTACTGGTCCCCAGCCCAGTGGTTGGAGACCACTGATCTACAGGACTTCACTGCTTTTAAAAAGGGACAGAACTTAAGTATCTTTGGGGAAACATCATCAATGTTGTTGACTAATCTGCAAAAAACGAGCTTTATCTACTAAAAATTGTTGACTTCTAAAACAACAAGAAGACACACAACAGACAGGATAATAATCTTGGTATTTTTAAATTTCACTTCTATTAGTTTTAACCTCGATTTTTGATCTTGTTTTTTTATCCAGGTTCGTAGCAAAGACACTGCAGCTCCCATCGGAGCCTTCATGTGGCCCCTGCACTGGTCCATGTGGGTGGGCATCTTCGTCACGCTGCACCTTACTGCACTCTTCCTCACCCTGTACGAGTGGAACAGCCCCTTTGGCATGACGCCCCACGGCAGGAACCGGCTGAAGATCTTTTCCTATTCCTCTGCCCTCAACCTTTGCTACGCCATACTCTTCGGACGCACTGTTGCCACCAAGGTAGAGTAAATCTCTTCAATGTGATGAATGAGCATCATAAGGAGGTGACAGAAATTCAAGGAAAAGGTGGAGACAATTATTGGAAAGAGTAGGAAACTGTGGAGGGAAGAGGAGAAGAAGTTGGGGGAAGACTGCGAGGCTGGCCGGGCAGGAGGACGGAGAAGATGGATAGGAGAGAGGTTAAGGAGGAAGGCAGTGATGAAGTGGAGAGGAGCAGGAGGGATAATGCCCATACAGGGAAGAAGAGGCGAAAGGCTAAGTGGGCTGACAGAGATTGAAGGAGTTATAGTGAGGATGAGAGGGAGGGATGGAGGCGGGGGAGAAACAGAAGCGGGAAGAGGTCAGCTCCCCCAAGCAGTCAAAGAAAAGAGTGAAAACATGACGGCAGGAGGATGAGGGCCAACCAGGGCGTAGAGGTGAGATCGCAAATCAGGCAACAGGCTTAAAATGGAAGGTAATGGACAGAGGCCGACAGAAAGGTGGGCAGATGGGGTTGAAAGAGTAAGTGTCTGAGCAGAGATGAGAGATACCACGGAAAAAGGTAGGTGGGGAAAAGAGCAAGAGTTTGGATGAGTGGAGCCAAGTTGGGGTTTGACCAGAGTTGGGCAAACTTTTTGGCTCGTGGGCAACAATGTGTCCCAGAATGAGACACAGGGTCCAAGTCAACAGCAAAAAAAAAGATGGAGCATTTGTTGAACCGAGATAAGTGGCATGTATGCATGCATTAGATATAAAACCAAAGATGCTAAACCTCTAATAGCATTTATGATGTCGACTCTTGGAGTTTACAGGAATTGCAGGGGTATAGTGACAATACAAATAAATTATTTATTGCGGACCATTTTGGTGGGCCACATTAAAAAGCTCAACAGGCCACATCTGGCCCTCTGGCCTTAGTTTGCCCATGCCTGGGTTAGACTGTGACATGATGGCTGACGGGATACAGAATCTGTATCTTGCAAAAAGTTTAGCAACAAACTCTTGGGAGAGTGCAACCAAGGTCAGACAATACACATTCTGGAAAGTTCTTGAGATAGCACAAAGTCCCTGTCCACCAAGACTCTGTCTTTACAGTGACTGAAGTTTATGTGGTGTTGTCTTTAGGAAAGCAATCTCATTGTGCCATTGTGATTCACGCCACTGCACACAATGAAATGTGACCTCTGTCTTTAACCCATCACCAAAGTGAACAGTGGGCAGCTATGAGCGCCAAGGGAGCAGTGAGTGGGGACGGTGCCATGCTCAGTGGACCTCAGTAGTCACTTGGCAGTTGATGGATTCGAACCTGGAACCCTCCAGACCCCAGTCCGGTTCCTTAACTACTAGACCACCACTGTCATTTGGACATTAATGTCCAAAATAGAAGAAATGTCCTGCCTGTCAGCAGAAATCTGGGCAAAGAAAGGAAAACTGCTGCTGAATGTGGCCAGAATTTTAGCCAAAAGACTTAACTCCCAAAATCAGTAACAATTACCCGAGTATCTCAAGTTACCACACAATTTTAAATGTATGATTTGTATGGTTTACTGCAGTTCAATAAACTCTATTTACTGCAGGTCAATAAATCCATTGGTGGTCTTTCTCAGAGGGTACGACAACAATACCAATGAGCAATTTTAGGGTTTTATTGCAGATTAAGACAAATATGTACCAACCTTTGCACGTATCAACAAAGTACGGAGCCAAATTAGTATAAGTTAAAGTTTTTTTTTGATAATGTAGTTAGTATAGATTGCATCACCTTGACAAACCATCTACAGCGCAGCTCTATCCCCTGCTGTGCTTTTAATCAAAATAGAAACAGTCCGTCTGGATAATGCCATCCCTGCCACTACCCTGTTAGGAATCTGTCTGTTTATTAAACTCCATAAATGCATATTCACGTTTTGTGCCCCCGGACAGAAAAAAATGACTTCTGAGGAACCGCGGCCATGTGATGAGACTGATTAATTTAATAACTGAAAGGTTAGTGGTCAGACCTGTGTAAAGAGAAGACCGTTTCTGTTCATTAATGTCTCTGTGATCTGTTAGAATTCACCACAGCCGTTTCGTAGCCTTTCATCAATAACTGGTCTGTGATTAGGATTCAGAGAAGAGGATGAAGAATAAAGTGATTGTTTGTCATCAATGCAGAGGTCAGTGTGTCCTGATTTAGATTCAACATCTTTAAAATGGACCAGCTGTATAAAAGGACATCAGTGGATGGCTTCAAAAATAACTCTGACGCAACAAATGTCATAAAAAAGAAAACAAATAAAGACTTGAGGCCAGACTGAACCAAACTACAACTATATATACTTTTTTTGAACTTGTTTAAATCAGAAACTTTAAAAAGGTCAAACATGTCAGTGCGGCGTCCACTGGTGAGTTGATGGAAGATGTGCTAAGAGAGATGGGGAACTGCTGACTGTAGAAATCTGAGAGACGGAACGACTTGGAGGAAGTAGACGTCTGGGTCAGAGGTTGTAGAGAACACGTTTGGTTTTGAGAAAAGAATCGCTGTGATTAACTGTCAAAGCCACAGTGAAGCGACTGGGGTTGATTATGAATGACACTTTGTTAAAGTATCCTCAGAAGTTGCCAACTAGTCAGAGAGTTACTTCTACAATCTAACCAAGTTGGCGAGTTTCTGTTGGAAAAAAGTAGAAAAACAAAATGACTGCCAGATAGATGGCTAAATAGACAGATGGATGGATGGATGGATGGATGGATGGATGGATGGATGGATGGATGGATGGATGGATGGATGGATGGATGGATGGATGGATGGAT
>JAFBJS010000099.1:3401-40084 GCA_016785265.1 Paraplagusia blochii
TTGTAGAGGTTCATCATTCCAAATTTTGATTAATTATTCATACTCTCATATATATTTATATCCTACACCTATAATCAAGACGCAGGCAAACTACGGCTTGAGGACCTGATGTGGTCCATTTGGCATTTTAATCAGGCCTACAGAACTTATTTGTTATACTATAATAATAACAGTTAAATAAAAATATGATCATTTTTACTATATGATCATTATACTTCTGACTTTTCCCATCAACGCCTGTATTTACACAATTAAGCATTTTAGCATTTGGTTCCATCTGCTCCTGGTGTGGCCTCTGTGTGAAACTGTAGAATGTTTTCCCCTCCCTTCTATAACCAGACTATGTTTCCCTACAGACACTGACCAACTCTGGATTGGCCTCCACGACACTGAAATGCAAATGGACTTCCAATGGACGGACCACTCCCCTGTCACCTTTACTTTCTGGCACCCGTTTGAACCCAACAACTTCCGAAACACACAGGAGGATTGCGTCTCCCTGTGGGGACCTGTGAGTGACACTCGAACTCCGGCTTTTGTTTATCTCCGACTACAGGACTCTGCAGTTTTCTGTTTGTTTATAACAATGTTACAGCTGTGTTTTCTCTCTATCTCCCTCTTTGTTTGTATTTTTCCTTCTTTCTGCAGGAAGGTCGCTGGGATGACAGCCCCTGTAATCTGACTCTGCCGTCCATCTGTAAAAAACCTGGAACCATCAGAGAAGGAAAGCCAGTGCAGCAGGACTGTAAACAAGTAAGTCTGGGAAATCATGTTGTTCAACAGACCAACATATTGCAAATAGTCTTAGTCGACTATTATGAGGTTATATTACAGGGTGGATCACACCCTCTCTGCCCACCCTTTCTGGCCCATACAAAACCAAAAGAGTAGACAGCAGTAATGCACCCTAAGTGGGTCAGATCTATTTTCTAGATGCTTTTAGTTGATGTGACAAAAACAGCTTCTAAGACAATCTGCAGAAATTGCATGGTCGTTTGGTTGCTGTTTAAAACAAAGCAAAGAGAAACCACAAGTAGGGCGCTCAGGCCCAGTTTACTGGCACGGCGTATCTCACTGCAACAAATAAACAGACCTAATTCTCAACATTCAACATAAAAATGTTGCTTTATGACACACTGCCATCAAACCTGAGTGAAGCGTTGACAAAACCAAACCTCATTTTTTTGTACAAGTTACCGTGACATTACTACTTTTTGCTTTCCTTCCTTTCTTCGTTCCTTTTGTAGCCTCTATGACAGACCTGTGCAAACTAAGGCGCGGGGCCAGTTTGCGGCCTGTTTGGCGTTATAATCTGGCCCGCACGATTATCCAAATGATTCTTTTAATATATATCATCGTTGTCCTTCTTGCTTTTCCCTGCAAAGCCAGCATTTCCCCAACAGATGGTCTAAAGATACTTAAAGCATTTTGCCTTTATTCAATACTTTACTCTTCATTTATCTTTGTTCACGGAAATACTCAATCTTTCAAAATAATTGCCCTGGCCTGCTGTATGAGGAGTTGAGTCATTACCACTATGATGAACGGTTATAATACCTGCCTTGAGAACAGTGCTTGTCAGGTACAGCGGTCAAAATCAACTGCTGCTATTGATACAATAATTTCCCAATTAGGGATCAATAAAGTCTAACTTTTTCTTTTCTTTTCTTTTCTTTAAGTAGAGTTCATGACAAAGTCAGTCTCCGGCAGCACACTGAACTTTAGTCTAGGCTAAAAAATTTAAACATATTTTCTTGAAAAATTCATTTTCCCCTTCCTATCAGTACCCTGGGCTTTCTTTAAAGTTGAGCCAACAGATACCGGTAGTATAGAACAAAAAGACAAGGAGGAGATTGATGGATGCAGTGAGGGAGGACATGGAGGTAGTTGGAGTCAGAGTAGAAGATACAGAGGACAGGGGGAGATGGAAAATGTGGCTTTTACCGTGGTAACCTCTAAATAAGAGATATGCCGAAATGAGTCAAAGAAGAGGAAGTAAAGTAACATTAGGGCCATTGTTTTTACATAGAGATCACTGATAAAAACTCCAGTTCTTCAGGGGAATTCCAATGGAGATGGAGTCATTTATTTGGGCTGAAAGTTGTTTTTATCACATTTATTTATCTTTGCTCGTAAATCACGTAAAACAGAACAGTTGTATAATCTCCTGCTTGGTGGCAGCAGATGGCTACGACACCTAAAGAAATATCAACTCTGAACTGTTAAAAAGGATCATTGCGAGTGTCTTTCTTCAATTCCTGCCAGTGTATCAACAAATATTATTAGATTTTTTTTTCCCTATATGATGCCATTTAAAGTACATTTTGTGAGATTTGTGTTTGGTGATGCGTAATAACCCAAAAAAAATGCATGCTATACCTTCACTCTGGGCTTTGTGTTTTCACCTTTCCTCACAAAGCAGTAGTCATTCCAGTCTTCTCCACTCTGTGCATCAACTGATGTCCCTAAAACACCTCAGTGTCGGGGCTGCAGGGATTTCAACAATCTCGTTCCAGCTGCACACAGTGTGTGGGGGTTTCACAGAGTTGGGCGGTTCATCTAAATACCACTGATCTTTGACCACGTTACCCAGAGCTTCTCTCTTGTCTGTGACTGCTCTGGAGACTCCAAAGTCCCTGAAGACTTGAACTCAACAGTCTCAGCAGACAGACGGGCTGTGAGTGAGAATTACTTCAGCAGACTTAATCTTAAGCATTTCTTTTCCTTAGTAAACACGTTTGCTTTCACATTACACGCAGCATCAGCGTGTATTGTCGTGCCTACGACTTGTACCTGCATGTTGGATTCGGGAATCACATCTGGGAAACCCATCAGCATCTGTCTCTGATTCCTCACGTCATAATTCTCTCCATATGAGACAGAGGAGTCTCTTCTACCTGACTCTTCTGTGTCTGCTGAAAACGCTCCCAGCTCCTACTGTTACTTCCGACAGGATGTTTTTCAGTAACGTGTGACAGAGAGTATTGTGACATTGCGGTGAAGGATGCCACAGTGAACGTTTATCCCATTCCATCCGCCTGTGCTGATTTATGCCGTTGACAACGTGCATCCGATGGTGGCGCTGCTTTCAGCTGTTACCTTCTCATCTCTTGTATGGACGGGCCATTTGTTTGCATTAATGAATCTGCGCCCGTCTCCCCCCAGCGGAGTGAGGCATCATGGGTGGTAATGTGACGGGGGTCATTTGGCGCAGCTACGGCCCTGCGGCGACACGGTTTGTTCTTAGCAGATGATTTCACTTCACGCAACATGTGAAGCAACCGTGGGGGCGAAAAAAAAAATGCAGTGCCGGTTTCAGAACAACTCCAACTATTTACCCCACCCAGAGCCGAGCCCAGATCATCTCCCCAAAACATGATGTGGATGGCTGCTTATTCTAATGCCATCTTTTTCATCTCTTACTAGAAAACCGTTGTTTTTTTTTTATTTTTCATTTCGTCAGAGTGCGGCTTCAACGACTTTACTGACATTACAGAACAATGCCTGGGGTGTCAGCAGCTGCTGAAGAGCCATGGAATAATTAAACCCAGAATGTTGACCCCATTTGGATTAAAGATCCTTAAAGACCGAGCTGTTAATCTGTCTGGTTAACCTCCAGGCCTTCATATCATGTTTTATATACGCAGGAACGTAAGGACATTCACTGATGTCTGGCAGAACCCAAAATCAACAGACTCTGGGTTCTTCTTTTATTCATTCTATCAAGAAAAAAGTAATATGTCCTGAAATATGTCCCGCAAATAATTTAAGGTTTGCACAGAACTCATATATTGCAGTCCAAATATTTGGTCCAAAAAGTTGGTCAAAAATAAAAACAAAAAAATATACATACTATTTTTCGACTACCACTGGGAAATTAGGTTGTTTAAAAATATAAACAGCCTAATTTCCCAGTGGAAGTCAAAAAATAGTTTTGAAAATTAAAATATTACAATAAGAACTAAATAAAACAGAGAGGTAAAAAGTAGTTCATGGCGCCTGAAATTCACTTCTGTCTTGAAATTGACCAAATATGGAAAAAAGTCATAAATTTTACTTTAAAAGTCAAAAAAGTTTCGAAGTAGTTTTTATTGTTCGTTAACATAAAAAGGATCGGTGCACTGAAGTAAAAGTTCTTGGACAAACCCAAAAAACTAAAATAGATAGAAAACTGAAAACTGAAACACTAAAAAAAAAAAAAAAAGCATTACAGTAATGGCTCTAACTGTGAACTACTACCTCCATGTCCTCCCTCACTGCATCCATCAAAATCCTCTTTGTCTCCTACCTGGTAGCTCCATCTCTAGGATCATTCTTTTACCAATGTATCCACTGTCCCTCCTCTAAACATGTCCAAACCATCTCAATCTGTCTTCTCTAGCGTTTTCTCCAAACCTTCAGGTCTGTGTTGTCCCTCTAATCACCTCATTCCTGATCCTGTCCATCCCTGTCTCTCCTAAAGAGAATCTCAGCATCTTTGACTCCTCCACCTCCAGCTCTGTCTTCTGTCTATTCGTAGTGTCTTTTAATAATTACCTGACTGATAGTGAATCAATCTATCTATCTATCTATCTATTTATCTATCTATCTATTTATCTATCTATCTGTCTATCTGTCTATCTGTCTATCTGTCTATCTGTCTATCTGTCTATCTGTCTATCTGTCTATCTGTCTGTCTGTCTGTCTGTCTGTCTGTCTGTCTGTCTGTCCATCTGTCTGTCTGCCAAATTATTTCCATATCCTTTTCTTCGTTTTTGTGTGAAGTTTCTGCGACAGAGAACGTGTCGCAGTTTTTTTTTATAGTTTCCTGTTCAGACGCTCAAAGTTGTGGCAACAAGGCTGATTCACAAAGCTGAGAGCAACCCCTCTGTATCCTCACCCCTCGTGACCCCGACTACGTTGGCTTCTCACTGCATCTGTACACGTCCACAGATACAGTACATGAGCTGAAGGGAAGGGATTGAGGCCAGTGAGAGAAAGAGAAGTTATTTTTGCACGTCCTCGCTTGTTTTTCATCCTGCTTTTTGGAATAAAAGTTAACTTTGGATTGGTGGATTTGTTTCTGCTCTTGGTGATAATGTCAGTGTTTTTTGTTCAGGGTTAATGTTAGGATATGTCTAAGAAACAACTGGAAGGGATTTTTTAAGTATTTAACAAAAGGGGGGAGAAAGTCACTGTGAGATTAAGGGCAACAGGACTGAGTGGTGGAAGTGAAGATTGAAGTGGAACAAATGGCTTGTCCTTCGTTTCCAGACTTAATCCTCTTTTTTCCTCCGACTGCATGCGTTTTGAGTTGTTCTCATAAGTGGTACAGTTCTGTTCTTTTATCTTTTACACATTTCTTAGCCAAGAAGTTTTTAACTTACAAAAGTTTAAATTGGGAGTAGAGTGATTTCTTGGTCACTTGATGCATAACTTCTGTCTAAGATTTTGGCTTTTTCTGTTGATGTCTGTTGATTGATCTGGAGATTCTGTTGATTGCGTGTTGATTGCGTGTTGTTAATGATAGCTTCGTCAGTCCTGTTGCTTATCTTCATTAAGTAAATTTTTTGTAACCTTTACTTAGGTAATAATGTGAGGAAGGCATAGATGAGTGCATAGTCAGAATGGCAGATGGGTTGAGTCTGGACTATTTTGCATGCAGCTCTAAAGTTTGACAGGTTAACGGATGATGTCATACAAGAGTTATTCGTGCAACATTATCGTCACTGATGAAATTGTTATTCCTGATTTGGTCAGAAGGTTCAACCTCAATTTATGAATGATTTGATGAGTGTGTAGTCAGAAAGGCAGATGGGTTGAGTCTGGATTATATTTTGGGCCGCTCCAAAGGTTCTCGAGGTTAACAGATGATGTCACATACTAGTTATTAATACAATATGGATGGTTAAGAATAAAATTGTTATTTCGTGATGCAAAATGTGGTTATAAGTTCCAGGCCTTGTGATCTTTATTTGATGAATAATTTTTAATAATTTACCGTTGTACTTATATTTTGCAATACTCTTGGTAAAAAAATTGTTAGGCAACTGGAGCTTACATTTTTTTTTTCTTTTTCTTAATTTTCTTGCATCAATCTTTAAATCTAATTGTGTAAAAAAATCTTTTTTACCCTCACCATGACCTGGATGACTGAGAATCTACATTGGCATATTATTTTGGCACTATTTTTATTGTAACTGCATTAAACTTCGGTGAGAAAATATTTTGCTGGTCAAATGTTGTTCACTGTCTACTCTTTCATGCATTGTTACTATTGGAAAGTGCATGAAAGAGTTGATGAACAGTGTTTCCAGAGTGTGGTGGGAGGATATGAATGGTGGGGTTGATCTGTGACAGTAGGACAGAAGGAAGATTGAAAGCGAAGCGATGGCCTGCTGTGATATATAGTCTGGAAACAGAGGTGCTGTCTCCGAGATGGGAGGTGGAGGAGGAAATAAAGGGAGGTGATGGAGGGCAAATGTAAAGGTTTTCACGTCATGTTCCTTAACAAGAACTTAAGGCAATGATTATGTGGGTTGGGAGTTGCCAGGTTGAAGGAATGACATTAGGATTGTTGGGTGTAGGAATGATAAGGGAAAAAAAAAAGGAGTTAAGGAAGTTGAAGAAGAGTTCACACTGCATGTTCCAGTTACATATGTTAATGCTTCAAAAGGGAACGTAGGTTTGCATGCAGGTGGCATCATCCAGTTCTTGGAGGTAGTAAAGAAAAATGTTGGTGTAATCCCAGAAGAGGAGAGGAACAGGGGTATGGAAGAGGTGGAAGAGCTCAGCTGGTTACTGATGGGCGAAATATCTTTCTATTTTTCCACCCTTTCTCCTTACCTTCTCTTTTTTTTTTTGTTTTCCATCATTCCTCTTCTCACTGAGTCTCTCCTCACTCTTCCCCAGGGATGGAAATGGCACAGTCCAGCCTGTTACTGGGTTGGAGAAGATCTACTCACCTTTGATGAGGCCAGGAAATCCTGTGAGGACAATGGAGCCACCCTGGTTACTATCACCAACAGGTGAGCCTGGCTGTTTGTCTCTGGAGACACCAGATGTTAGCTTTATTTTTATGGTGTTTTTCGGACCATAAGAATTGAGAGGCTCCTTAAGCAACACAAAAAAGCCAGATAAGTCAAAGTTTATGCTCAATTCCTTTTCATCCGTCAATCCATGAAGCGAAGCGTTGTACAATAGCATTTTGACGATTTTGGAGCACTGATGGAGGTCACTAAACACAAGGATTTTGAGAAAATTATAGGTTTTTAACTGTGTCTTATGGCCCAGAAAATGACTTTATCATTCATCAGTCGATGCATCGACTCTACCTTCTCCGAACTCTCTGCAGATTTGAGCAGGCCTTTGCTAACAGCCTGTTGTTCGGACGTTCTGGAGATTCCTTCTGGATCGGACTCCATGATAAGAGCAGTCCTGGTTCTTTCCGCTGGCTCAGTGGAGATGACGTCACCTACACTAATTGGAACCGGGACCAGCCAGGTAATCCGACAAGAAAATTGTACACTGTGCTGATCACTAAGCTCTAGAAATAAGCCAAAGATTTGCAGTCTAATGAAATTGTCATCCTTCCAAGACGTGTCAAATCTAAGCCCCGTGGGCCAAATCTGGCCCCAAAATCCTTTTCATGTGGCCCAATGAAGCTATTTAAGCATTTTCTTTATCATAAAGTTTAGGCTGCTAGGTTTTGTAACCTGGCGCACTGGTGGTTTAGTGGTTAAGGAAGGGGACTTGGGTCTGCAACGCTTCAGGTTGTAATCCACCAGCTGCCATGTTGCCACTGAGCATAACATCGGCCGACCCACATAACTTCTAGTGGGCTCACTACCCGCAGGGAGGGTTCCAGTATAGAGCAGTGTGATTTAGGTGGCAGTTGTGGAGACTGCTGCCCCTGCGTGTCAGCAAAGGATAAGCGGATGAAGATGAATAAATTTTTTTTTTTTTTAAATACCCGGCAAGATCTAATATTGGTAACTAAAATAAATAATAATCAGTTGCAGAAACAACAACTGGCCCTTCAAGTTATTCTTAGAATTTAATCCTGACCAAAAAAGTTTTTAGATTCAGTCCCAGAGCATACTCTAACTGAATACTTCAATGTGTAATTTCTTTTCCTTGGTCCAAAACTTAAGCCATTCTTTCAAAGTATTTTTCTGTATAATTTTCCAAGCCGTGGGAGTCAGGAATTTGCGGACTGTACCTGGAATTCTGGAAACACAGACTGGAGCAGCATCCGCTTTTGTAATCATACCCCCCCACAAAAAAAAAAAAAAAAATCAACTGAGCTGACCCCAGCAAAGGAATGAAACTGAAAACAGAAGGATTTTTTTTTCTTTTCTTGTTTGTCTTTCTTTTTTTAAAGACTCTTATCCAGAAAAGCCATCATTACTTCAGCAGACTTTTAGACAGTGTCTCTCTCACACACAGTTCTTTCTGAAGAAACCTTTCACAATCAAAGTCCACATTTTGGACACTTGAACTGTAAATTTGCCACGTTTGGCACACAATCCACGATGGCATATTGAAGTGGTTTCATCACTCGTCATTCCGGAAGAATTCAAATGGAAAAGCAGAGGTCTGGGTTCAATCTCTGAATTTAAAAGAGAAAATAATTATTTCTTGGAATTCAGAATCAAAAAGAAAATGTTATAATTCATTCAAGCTTGGGGGAATATTAACATATTGTCCCAGGAGATTTTTTGAAAATGGTAGCTGTGCCAAGAAATATTTAAAAAAAAGTTCTCATTATAGTCTTATTTTCCATACTTGTTCCTTCCCTTCGTATGATTCCTGTTTCCTCACATTTCATCAGCAAGACGTCTCTCCTTCCTGTCTCTGCCCACACCCGTGTCTCACTCCATGTCTATTTCAGTTAGTGTCCGCGGTGGATGTGTTTCCATGGCCACGGGTTTTGCAACGGGTCTGTGGGAGGTGAAGGAGTGCTGGTCATCTAAGGCCAAGTTCATCTGCCGACAGAACCAGGATCCGTCCAGGAGTCCTGAGCCCCCAGCCCCTCAGCCCACCCCGAGTCTCAGTGGCTCCTGTCCCAGGGGCTGGAAGACCAACAGTAACCTGAGATACTGCTACAAGGTTTGTGATTGAATGAATTTTAAACCAAATCGTTGTGGACGAGGAAGTGTGCATTGTGGACCAAGAAGTGTCAATATATACCAGGGTGTCTGTTTTATTTTGAAAAATTTCTTGGCTGTTTCAGTCTGTCCCTTACTCACATGATACATGTGAAAAAACTCTATCGTTAAAAAGCAATTGGAAAGTTAAACAAACTACTTAAAGCAAGAAACAAGCGAGGACACAGAGAAAAAGCCTTTGTCTTCAAAGACAAATAAGGTTGCCTTTACCGGGCAATTCCAGGATTCTAACTTGCAATATGGATTTATTGTGACAGGTTGTTCCCAGGCACCAAGTCTGCACTGCATAATGGACAGTGAATGCGTTGAAAAACAAGCACTATAATACAATTATATTCCTAAAAGATTTTATCGATATTATATTTAGAAAATAATATCGATGAGCCATGAAAACAAGATATGGTAAGAAGGGGCAGTTGGTGGCGTACTGGTTAAGGAAGCAGACTAGGGTCCACAAGGCCCCTGGTTGGAATCTCCCTACTGCCAAGTTACCACTGAGCGTGGCAGCGCCCTCACTAACTGCTCCCCAGGCGCTCAAAGCTGACCACTGTTCTCTTTGGTGATGGGTTAAAGACAGAGGTCACCTTTCATTGTGTGCAGTGGTGTGAATCACAATGTCACAATGATGCTTCCTTGAGATATGGTAAAGAGTATTTGAGGCCTGTTTGTAAACAACAATATGGTTTTATGCCTAGAAAAAGTACAACAGATTAAATATCTAATGTGAGGCTATTGATGTAGAAGTATAGGGACAGCTTAGAAGGAGCTGCATTGTGTTTTTGTAGATTTAGTAAAGGCCTATGACAGGGTGACAAGGGAGGAATTGTGGTTTTATATGAGGAAGTCAGGAGTGGCAGAGAAGTATGTAAGATTGGTGCAGGGCATTTATGAGAGTAGAGAACAGTGGTGAGGTGTGCTGTTGAAAGGACAGAAGTGGAGAATCAAGCATCAAGGATTGGCTCTGAGTCCCCTCTTTTTTTTAGTGATGGAGAGATTGACAGATGAGGTCAGACAGGAGTCTCCATGGACGATGATGTTTGAAAGATTCTCTTTTGAAAGAGACAAGGATGGACAGGATCAGGAATGAGGCCATTAGAGGGACAACACAGACAGGAAGGGATAAAGACAAGTTAGAAAAGCCAGAATGTGATGGTTTGGACATGTTCAAAGGAGGGACAATGGATACATTGGTAGAAGAATGATGGAACCTGGTAGGAGACAAATAGGCGATGGGTGCAGTGAGAGAGGACATGGAGGTAGTTCACAGAGTCAGACTCCGAAGAGGGATAAGAAGAGGCCAAAAGGTGAAAAAGAATTATATTAATGTCAGAATAATAAAAATGGGATTTTCCTTTTTTTTTCTTCTGTTAAGGTGTTTCACTCCTCTCAGCTGGAGCAGAAGCTGACCTGGATTCAGGCTCACATGTTCTGCAGGAAACATGGAGCCAACCTACTGAGCATCACTAGCCCGGATGAGGAGCACTTTGTGCTCCAGGTCCTCCATGAAACCTTTGGGTGCGTCTTCTCCTCGGATTAATAGTCCTGTTATGAATGTTGGAGATGACAGGCATCAGGACGATTATGATGATTGTGATTCGCAGTGAATCAGAAGAACACGAGCAGCACTGGTTCTGGATAGGACTCAATCGCAGGAACCCTGCGGACAACGGCAGCTGGAAGTGGAGCGATGGACAGGCTGTAAGGATGCGGCACAAATGATCTAAATTCAGGTCTTCACTGAACAGACATTTACCATCAAGGTGTGTATTTTTTCTTATATTTTTCAGGTCACGTACCAGAACTTTGGCCGTTACTACTACAACATTCGTCAGTGTGCTGCAACAGACTTGGGCACCACGACCTGGCTGGCCATGCACTGTGACTCTGAGATGGACTGGATCTGTAAGATTCCCAGAGGTACTGCACTGACTTTTGGACATATTTTTAATGGAAAAAGGAATTTGCAGATAAAAACAAAGACTGAATTTTGTCCTTTTTATATTTATACTATCAAGGCTGGGTTTTATAAAGAGAAAAATGATGCCAAGATTCTCTTTAGGAGAGACAAGGATGGACAGGATCAGGAATAAGGTGATTAGAGGGACAACACAGACAGGAAGGTTTGGAGAAAAAGCTTAAGAAGCCAGATTGAGATGGTTTGGACATGTTCAGAGGAGGGACAGTGGATACATTGGTAGAAGAATGAGCTACCAGGTAGGAGACAAAGAGGAGATTGATGAATGCAGTGATGGAGGACATGGAGGTAGTTGGAGTCAGAGTAGAAGATACAGAGGACAGGGGGAGATGGAAAATGATTCACTGTGGTAACCCCTGAAAAAGGACAAGCTGAAAGGAAAAGAAGATAATTCTATTCATGAGAAATTAATTTTTAATATTTGTGTTTTAATGAATAGTGAAGTCATTTTACAGTTTTATAGAAATGATAAATCAAATGTCCTGCCCTTTTGCATCCAGAATTTTGGAGTCAATTTTCTAAAAATGATTTTTGTCAAACTGCTACATAACCACTGGGTCCCAGACATAAACTGCATGAATTAAAATGTTCTGTTGCTCAGCTCTGCTAACATGTTCCTTCATGTTGTTTCATCTTTTTCAGGAAGTGTTGAGTTGGAACCTGAAATCTCTGAAGGTCTGTCTCATTGACTTCTTTCACCATGATCTTTAAAAGTCTTTTCAAAACTCAATTTTTTTTCCTTCCCTCCACGTCTTCTCCCCTCACATCTGCTAGGCACCAGTTCCCCAAGTTGGATCCCATTCCAGGAGGCTGAGTATAAATTCTTTGACCACCGCACTACGTGGGATCAGGCCCAGAGGATTTGCTCCTGGTTCGACTCCTCACTGGCCTCTGTCCACTCAGCAGACGAGGAAGCCTTTCTGACCAGCACGTTACAAAAGGCAACGTAGAAAGTCTCTGTGGTTTTTTTTATTTGTAGGCGTTGATTTAACCACAAGAATGCGATTGGTTGCAATCCACTCGGCCTAATCTGGCCAAGGCCATTATCAAGCACAAACGTGTTTGTGAAAATCACCACTAACTACAGTGTGTGTCTGTTGTGCATAGCAATTAGACTGAGTAACCGCAGTACAGAATTTTACAAGTGTGCATTTACAGTACTGCTGTGTCATAAATCTGCATGTTTCTTTTTGAACTCTCAGGCTTTAAGGTCACTTTAACCCTGGCAAATATTTGATTTTTTTTTTTCTACATACAGATGGTGAAAGTAGAGGGCGCCAAATGGTGGCTAGGCCTCCACAGCTACGAAAATGATGGTCGTTTCCGCTGGTCTGATCATTCTGTGCTCAACTACGTCGCCTGGGCCCTCGGCCGGCCACTTCCAGTGAGCAAAGATCGGAAATGTGTCTATTTGTCGTCCATTAAAGGTAAAGGAACATCAAAAAAATGGGAAAAAGTAAATATGGCTAAATCTCACATGGTGCCGTTTGTATTAGGGGACTGGGCCGAACAGAAATGTCACTCTGACCTGCCTTACATCTGCAAGAGGGTAAATGTCACGGGCACAATCCCTCCAACTCCATCATCTCCTCATCCTCCTGCTGGCTGCCCTGACGGGTGGGCCACATATCAGCACAAGGTGAACAAAACAACTTGACATAAAGCTACCTGGTAGCTTCCCTAGATGAAGCTGCTAGTTAGTTGAATACATGGTCAGGTAGTTTACCACCTTAGTAAAATATCTGTCTGTCTTTCTGTCTGTCTGTCTGTCTGTCTGTCTGTCTGTCTGTCTGTCTGTCTATCTGTCTGTCTGTCTGTCTGTCTGTCTGTATCACTGACGGTTTTTCTGTTTTGTCTGTCTGTCTAATCTGCTAAAGTTTGTCTTTTCTTAAGTAAACCCCCTTATCATATTTAGCTATGAAGCTAATGATTAGAAAAACAAAACCAAACATTTTGTTACATTAATAAATGAGTTGCATTAGACCTGTTTATTATCGAGTATCATGTTTCAAAGTAGCAATAGATTTAAATTGTGGAGTAAATGTACTCTATTTTGTAAAAATGTCAATTTAACTGACTGAGTTTGCCATAACCTTTTTATGTTGTTTTTGCGCAGTGTTTTAAAGTGTTTGATCAGCCCTACCGGGTCACATGGTCTGCGTCCAAGTTGAAGTGTGAGACACAGGGAGGTGTACTGGCCATGGTGTCCAATCATCTAGAACAAGGTAATCACAACATTTTTACAGATGATGTATGAAGTATAAGTTAATTTGTCCTCACTTACATATTATATGTTGCCATCTTCTCTTCATCAGCCTTCATCACCACACTGCTGAACAACGTTAGCATTGACCTGTGGGTGGGTTTGACGTCCGACTCCAAGGCTCATTTCCAGTGGACCAAGACTGGGCTGCTAAGCTACACCAACTGGGCTCCTGGAGAGCCAATCGACAACAGTGGACCACACCAAAACAAGACCAGGGTATAGGGTTTAACGCCAAATCACCATGACCAATGTCATTGTCTTTTCCTGTTTCGGTGACTTTACTTACTTCTTTTTAAGGGAAACTGTGTGGTGATGTTACATGGGAGCACACCGAAGAGTACCGGCATGTGGGCCTCCAGGTCCTGTGAGATGGAAACAAATGGCTTCATCTGTCAGAGGCATCCAGGTGAGGCCTCAATTTTACTTTTACCTTCAGTGGTATCCAAAATAAACTCGGATATTTCAGTATTTAATATTATATATATAACACATAATTTCCAATGTCTACTTAGATTTTCTTTCTGTTCATTAGTGTTCTGCGTACAATTCACTTATCATTACATTAGATTAATGAAATGGTTGGCAGTGGTGGCCTAGTGGTTAAGGAAGCGGACTTAAATCCATCAACTGCCAGGTGAGGTGCTCTGAGCATAGCACCGTCCCGATCCACAAAACTAGGTGGTGCAGTGTGATTTAGGTGGTGCCAGCAGCCACTGCGACCCAGCAATAGGCAAGCAGAAGAAGATGAATGAATGAATGAATGAACTGAGTTGCAATGCTGCCATCTAGTGACTTTCAATTCAATATACAGTTGTTTATCTCTCACCTATAGCAAAGTCTAGACAAGACCTGGGCAAACTAAGGCCCGGGGGCCAGATGCAGCCCGTTTGACGTTATAATCCGGCCCGCCAGACTTGTCCAATTATACTTTTAATTTATATTATCGTTAGCCTTCTAACTTTTCCCTGCAAAACCACCATTTCGCCAATAGATGGGCTAAAGAAGCTTAAGAGCATGTTGCCTTTATTAAAATACTTTACTTGTTATTTATCTTTGTTCACGGAAATATTTCTGATCCTTACTTGGCCCTAGACTCATATTTTAATACCAGCTGTGGCCCGCGGGTCAAAATTATTGCCCAGGCCTGGTCTAGACATTGCCTTACTGGGTTTTCAATATCAGAAGACCCTTAAAGATTTTATACAGTTATACAAATTTTATTAATGGACTTCCCAACTTAAATGTAATCTAAACTCTTTCCCACTTTGTGTGATTTAATTTTCCGCTCTTCAGATCAAAGTATTATACCAGCACCGCCGTTGATTCCTACGTCTTTGTCTGGACCTGTGGAGCTCGGTGGAGTGACGTACCGCGTGGTCCAGAAACGCCTGGACTGGACTGGTGCTCTGCATTTATGTGAAACCTTAAATGGAACTCTGGCCACTGTAAAGGATCCTTATCAGCAGGCTTACTTAACTCTGCTGCTGAACAGCCTGAAACGTCCAGCCTGGATCGCTCTATATAACTATGGAGTAAGACTCTTAATGATTCAGTTTAAGGTAATAATACGAATAAAACTTTGTTCAAGTCTAACATGCAGTTTTATATCACCAGGGAAGAAGTTTCACCTGGTTTGGAGAAGAAGAAGTCTCATATACGAACTGGAATGATGGAGAGCCTAATCAGTTTGCTTTGTGTGCTCACATGACCACAACTGGCCAGTGGACTACAACTCCATGTGATACTAAGCTGGACGTCGCCATCTGTCAAATGAGTGGTATCTGCCTTTACTATACTTTGCTTTTAGAAAGAAAGCTTTTATACACTGGGAAACTAGGGTAGAAAGAATGAATTCCAGACTCAATTTATGTTCTTTGTTGACAATTTCGGCAATTTCGTTGCAATACTTCTTCTAACATCGTTTCTTCTTCCTCTCCTTTTGGCTTGTCCACAGCAAATCAATGTTTTCCATCTCCCCCTGTCCTCTGTATCCTCAACTCTAACTCCAACTACCTCCATGTCCTCCCTCACTGCATCCATCAATCTCCTCTTTGTCTCCTACCTTGTAGCTCCATCTCTAGGATCATTCTGCTACCAATGTATCCACTGTCCCTCCTATGAACATGTCCAAACCATCTCAATCTGTCTTCTCTAGCTTTTTCTCCAAACCTTCCTGTCTGTGTTGTCCCTCTAATCACCTCATTCCTGATCCTGTCCATGCCTGTCTCTCCTGAAGAGAATCTTGGCATCTCCAACCCTGCCACCTCCAGCTGTGTCTCCTGTCTTCTACCTATTCCCAGTGTCTCCAATCCATTCATCATGGCTGATCTCACCACTGTCCTGTAAACTTTTCCCTTCACATCTTCTATCTCAGATCACTTTTGACTCTTTTCTCCAGTTGTTCCATCTTGTCTGTACTCTTTTCTCTCTCTTCTCTTCCACAGTCTCCAATGCTCTGAACAATTGATCCTCAATACATGAAATACTGCACCTTCACCGCCTCTGTAACATGTTGCAAAGAGATGTGAAAATCTAAAGGTTGTTCGGACAAAAGTCTATTGATTTTCATAATATAGGATGTGAACATAATTGGATAAAAAAGCTAAATTATAACCTCGAAATCGGGTTGATGTTGGGGCAGTGGTGGTTTAGTAATTAAAAAACCTGGTTAAGAACTTGAACCATAGGGCTTTAGATTTGAGAAAATCACATGCCAGGTTACCACTGAGGTGCACTAAGCATCGTCCCCACTCACTAACAGTCGTACAGATCGTACAGCCATAAAAAAGTGAGGTTAAGGAGACAACTTCAACAAAACAATCATGTTTGTACTTGATTTAAGCCCAAAGGGCAGATGTGTTCATAATTAATAAAGCTAACATTGTTCTCTCTCTTTGTCAGATGAACCTGTGAGTCACCGATGGATTTACCCTGGCAGCTGCCCCAAGACTGTAGGACACTGGGCCTGGGTGCCGTTCAGGAACAATTGCTACGCCTTCAATCTGCACACTCTCACAGCCGAACATGATGCTCACACGTCCTGTAAAAAAAGTAAGGATAAGATGACGCAGCTCAATTATTATTGAGGGCTAAATTCAAGTATGATATATAATCATCGGCTACAAAAATGTGGGTTGGGGGCATAGTAATGGCCACCGGGTCACAGGTTTCAGGTCCCTGAACTCGATGATATCACCAGGATTTTATGCCATTTATAATAAGTCTGGGCAGTTGCCTCCAAAACAGAGAGAGCAGTGTCTTGGGTTTGGTTCCCAGTGTTACAATTACCAAGCGGCCAGTGATAATAAAGTGATGAAAAGTACCGTCACCGCAATCTCATCTTTCATCAAGCCAACAGTACTATAATGGCCCACTGTGCTGGACACTGGCACGTCCACTGATGTCCTTCTCATCTGCAGTCAACTCAACAAATCCATCAATAGTTCTATATTTAGAGATGGTTTTGAGCTCTGTTTGATCAATCAAATGTTTGTCCTCCCTATATTCATATTCACCTTCTAACTCTCATCTAGTGGGTTCAGAGCTGCTCACAATCCTGGACGAGACTGAGAATGGATTTGTGTGGGAACACATCCAGAGTTACACAGAGACAGCACGTGGAGCTTGGCTGGGAATCAGCGTCAAAGGTCCAACCTCCAACTCATTTGTCTTTCCTCCACAGCAGTATACTCCTCTGTTCTTCTCCCTCTCTGGGTCTCAAGCTAAACTTGTTTAAGTTCATGCTTTATAATCACTTTTTACTATAACTAATTTAGTTGAAATTGTATAAAATTTGTTTAAAAATAGAAGTCTGAAAAAAAAAAACTACCGTAT
The DNA here is from genome assembly GCA_016785265.1 of Paraplagusia blochii. Taxonomy (NCBI): domain Eukaryota; kingdom Metazoa; phylum Chordata; class Actinopteri; order Pleuronectiformes; family Cynoglossidae; genus Paraplagusia; species Paraplagusia blochii. Next base: position 20,626 of record JAFBJS010000099.1, read on the forward strand.
ACCTCTGTATAAATTACTTTATGGTATTCCTGCTACAGGCAGAGCTCTGGTCTGGAGTGAGGACATGGAGATGACATACACCAACTGGGAAACACACGATTCTGCCTTTTCTGTTCTGTCTCCTAATTCCTGCTTCTGGATCCAGAGCAACAGCGGCCTGTGGAAGCCAGGCTCCTGCAACAACAGAACACATGGAGTCATCTGCAAGCAGCCACGCAGTAAGAACGCATGGGGAGGAAAAAGTCTTGCACAGATCTTTTACCTTCAACATATCAGCGAGTCAGATATGAAAGGCCAAAATCTGCCCATAAATTTTATGTAGAAATTATTATAATAACTTTTAAAAATCTATTAATTAATTTATTCACTAATTAATTACCATCTCAGGGGCAGCAGTCTCCACAACTGCCACCCAAATTACACTGCTCCATACGGTGAGCCTTGGTGAGCTCACTGGAAGTTATGTAGGTAGGGATGGTGCTATGATCAGAGCACCTCAGTTGGAACCTGGCAGCTGGTGGATTAGAACCTAGACCCAAGTCCACTTCATTAACCACTAGGCCACCACTGCCAACTATATCATTTTTATGATTATTCCAATTTAATTTAAAAAAATATAAATAATAATTTAAAATGTTATTCAATTTATATTTTTATATATATTATGTATCCTATATTATGAACAATATACTTATTTTAATATTAAAAATATAAATAAACTAATAAAAACATCATTTTTCATAATATAATTTTTTTTATAAATTTGATTTATATCTTTTAACCCTAGCTTCAAGCTAGGCTAGTTGTAAGATCCACACTCATATTTAAATTGGAATATGTTACTGAAATATATTTGACACAAATATATTTCATATTTCATATTACCATATCCATGAAATATATTTGACACAAATATATTTCATGGATATACGTATGTATATACCTATATCGATTTCATGTATGTATACTTGTATCTATTCACATATTTATAGATAAATACATATATATATTGTATAGTCAATAAATATATACATACATACAAGTATAGATTACTGTGAATATATACACATACTTTATATGAATATTTGTGTATATATGTTTTTGTATATATGCACACATCTATATTATTTATATATGCGACTTATGGTTGATAGGCATAACTCTAACAAGACACTGGCTGGACCAGCACATAACCTGGACAGTGTGAATACACTGTCCAATTTTAGAGACATCCTAAAACGCAGAGAAAAGCAAGTGTCAATAGAGTTTATAATAGGTTTTCATAAAGCTAATCCCAAGGGACAGTCAAGTGATTCTGAACCACAACCTGGTCCCAGTGGAAAACAAATCAGAAAATGAGATCCTCTCCTGTCCCAAGATTTATCTCAACATACAAGTGATTCAAGTTAAGAGCATGGTCTTGGAACAAATAAAACTTGTAACCTGAGACAATACTGTATTTATATAAATATTTATACGTTATACCAATACACCTGTAATTCACTAGATGACGCTAAAGGAAGTGACGGATAATTTACTCACTAATTAAATCATTTATTTTCTTCCTCCTGCAGTTACTGAGACCTCAGCAGTTACATGTAAGTTCTGCCTCTTTATCAACTGTCACATGTTCACCATGTTTACCATGTTCACCCAGTACGCTCACCCTGACTTCTTCTCTCTCTCTGTCAGTGACCGGGGACCATCTGCCCACCATGATCGTGGTCATTGTGACAAGCCTGGTGTTGGTGGTGCTGATTGTGGGCGTCATCTTCCTGTACCGTCGGAAAACTCTCGGGTCACCAGGTTCATACGAAGGAGCTCGCTACAGCCGCACCAGCTCCAGCAGCGCAGAACAGGCGGAGAAAAACATCCTGGTGTCAGACATGGAGCTGAATGAGCAGGCGGAGTAGCAGACAGACCACAGACAGACAGACAGACAGGCAGACCCTGTGATCCAGACCAGACTGGATGAGGCTGATTTCGAAGTGCAAACACAAAAAAAAAAATGTTGCGGCATCCGTGTTGTTTCTTTAAAACCAAAAAAAGAACAAAAAAAAATGAGAATTTTTAATCCCTGTGTGGAGCACAGCAGATATTAGAGTTTTTAAATTGAATCCGTTTTCAATCATGTACAGAGAATCCAATCTTTTATATGAACAACTTTTCCTCACTGCACATTGGGAAGGCCATAAACAAGTCAGTTTGGCTGTTATTGCAGCTGGAGAATTTCAAGGAAAATTAATTTTTATGAAGGGACTCCTTGCTGTCTTCTCTGGCACCACTGTAAGTTCAGCTTCTGCTTTTTCTTTCTCGTTCCCGATAGACTTCAACAGCACAAACTGAGCAGCATTTGCTTTACTCTTTAAATTCAGAGTCATTCTTGAGGACCAAAAGACTTTTATGTTGATAACTTTGCCGGTACAGTGTTAACTACCCACCTGGTCTTCAATCCTGGAGCCCATCTGGGTGGGAAAGGGGACTGAAAGTGGGTCCTATGCAAATTGCCCATAACGTGGGTATAAAAAGTCTACACAACTGTGATGAAGTGCTTGGTTTTTGTGACCCTCAAATATTGGTATAATATTGATGCACCCTTGACTGGTACAACCTACACAAATACACCCTGTCCCAAAACATTCTGGTCTGGTACAGGCTAGATTGGTACACCCTTGACTAGTACACTCTGGACTGGTACACTCTGGTCTGGTACACCTTAACCTTGTACACTCGGGATAGGAACACTCATAAGTAGTACATGGTTGACTGGTACACCCTGGATTTATACAACCTGGACTGGTACATTCTGGTATTGTATGGATTGGTATACCCTTGAGTGGTAGACCCTGGACTGGTACTAACTTAACTAGAACGGAATATAAGCAGTTTGCCCCAAAAACTGCAGTAAACATTCAGAATCTTCTCAAAATCCATGTAACGTTTTATTGTATTTTCACTATCGGAGGAAAAACCGATATCTATCCTATCAATTTCACATAGTTGTGCTATAGTTAGGCCAATGGTTTCAGTCGACACCCATAGTTTTTGTGTATATTTCCTCTGCAATTACTCTATGTCACAAAAACCCGCCACTGTAACAGGACGTGTAGACCAGGCAAGGGCAAACTTTTTGATTCGCGAGCCAAATTGGCAAAAAAATTGGTAAAATTAGACTCAGGTTTGGAGCAGATAAATGAGACATAAAAGTAATGCATAAAGACATAAATACTTAAGGCTTCTATCCTTCTGAATACCATCAATAGGAAAAACAACAAATCTATATGGCATTTGGACTAGTTTTGGTGGCTGGATTAAAAAGCTGAATGGGCCACTCTTGGCCCCCGAGCCTTAGTTTGCCTTTGCCTGGTGTAGACCATTTATATTTGAAGTATGTGGGAAAGGGCTCTGAAGTTTTACTATTGGGGCGGTGGTGGCGTAGTGGATAAAGAAGTGGATGGGGGTTTGGAGGGTTTCAGGTTCAAATCCACCAGCTGAGGTGCACTGGCCATAGCACCTTCCCCACTCTCTCACACTGTCCACTTCAGTGATGGGTTATATGCAAAAGTCACATTTTGTTGTGAGAATCACGATGTCACAATGACAAGGAATGTGCTTTCCTTCCGTGCTATTGAAAGCTGGTCTTTAAATAGATTATTCCAGGTTGTTGGATGCTCAGCATCCATGGCTGTGTTTAGGTTTTTTGGCACTTTCTATTTTTATCTGGTTCTGATCTCGGCCATCTGTCCTTAAAGACAGAGTTGCTGCTCTGTCCTCTGACTTCTGCTTGTTTTGGCTCCTTGTGTCTCCATCTGGAGCTGATTCAGCACATTTTTTTCTATTTTCTTTTTTCCTCTTCTTGAGAACAGTCGTTTGCTTTGTATTTGCCATGAAAAAAAAAAAAGATTTTGCAATTTGATATATACATCTGATTCATCCCCGTGTCACAGACCATGATCCAGTTCTCTTAATGCTTTAATAGCTATGCCTTATGTTCAGTTTTGAGTACTTGGGGATGGAAGACAGAGAAGAACACATCCCAGTGTAAACATAGGAGGTTTTTTTTCTGTAAATACCCCTGCTGTATTTCTGTCTTCATGGCTGCAGGAATGCTTCCCAGCCTTTTCAGTCTAAGGCTGTGAAAAAAAAAAAAAATTGGCCCTTTTGAGTTGATAGAGGGGGGAGGCAGTAGGAGAGGGACTGAAAAGAAGTGAGTATGCATGCGTGTGTGTGAAGTCTCAAGCTGTGGAATGTTGAGAAGGCAAGAAGAGCTCAGTGGCACGTCTGGAACCAATCAGGGAAGGAGGGCTCACGGATACGAGGGGTCACAACCAGGACTGAAAAGCCCAGATGAGAAGAAGAAACAAGGAGGAGGAGTTCGTCTCTGACTCCTCCTGGTCTGGATGTAGCGGTGAAGGTGTGTCAGCTTCCTCCGGATGAAGTCATGTCTGTGAACGTTTACTCAAGCACCTGTTCCACCTTCCTGTGTCGGTTTGTTTTTCGTTTTTTTTTCATATGAAATATGATTAAAGTCTATGTTCTGAACGCCTCCGTCTCTTTAATATTGTTTTCAATAATTTCTCAGTTCACTTAAACTTGTGATTTATCTTATGGTAAATTCCCTTTTGCGGTCACTCCGAGCTGGGATGTAAAAAGGGAATGTGGGGTAAAGAATAACATGAGGTGTAGTATTAGTTGTCAGCCACAAGAGGACAGCCCTCACCCGTTGTAGTCCTTGTTCCTGGCTGCATTCACGTGTCACAGTCTGGGTTATCAAGTTGCTAGTCCTTAAAGAAAGGTAAACAAAAAAATAAACGATGTAAATAACGATGTCAATGGTTTTATCACTTTCGTACAAGGTACAGTATGTACGTATCTACGGTTTGTGCCTTTTACGCTTATGACGTATTTAAAACTACGCAAAGAAATTTCGTAGCTAATAAACAATATAACTTAAGCTACGCCACCCGTAACACGTATTTCTGGGCAAACAAAGCTATCAAAACAAAGAGTAAGAATTAACAAAGTAAGAAACATGAGGCTGAACATGTAATAGAAATCATTCCACAATTTTAATAGGAGCTTAGTTGGCTCGAAAAAAAAAAAAAGGAACTTAAGTTCATATGAGCTTGCATAAAGTAAGCATAAAATATTGGCCAACAGCTTAAATTGTGAAATTTAAAGTGGGTAAAGACTTTACTTAATGTCATTGTTAAAATAATAACCAACAATAATAAAGTAATATATTTATATATATAATGCAATAGTTCATAGCTCATGATACCACAGTTTACATTAGCATCCATTTTGTGGTTCAACCAGTCTTTGTCTCCCAGAATCCTCTGCTGCGTCACATCTGAGCCAGTAAATTGTTTGTTATTCAAATGAAAGTGGCTGCGTGTAATCTGTCTCACTTAGAACTGATGTCAAAACAGCACGATGTCGGAAATCTGTTTAAAACATCCCGGTCTGGGGTTGTGCCTTAAAGTTTCACACTGCTGCGCATGAGCTTTTACAAGTCTGCAATGTTTTAAATCGATAGTTCTAAACTATCGATCTAGTCAAACTAAACACTGTAACTTTGTCATTATGTTCATGTATTATCCTAACCTTGCAGCTTCATATGGCAGGTATGATAAAATTATTTCTTTTTAAAGCTAGAATGGACATTGGCAATCTATCTGACTCGCTGGCCGCAGTTGGTTTTCTAAGAAATGATGCCAAAAGTTGAATAATAAAATCCAAAACCAAATATTTTTTCATTACTATAAAATAAGTTAAAGTTTTGCCCCAATAAATATTTAAGTCATCATTCAGTGGATATATATTCTTCAATGCAGTGGCTTTAATCTAGTTGGTGTAAATATCATCAATATATGAGTTAAAACAAACAAGAATATTATTTTTTTTTAGCTTTGTTGCTAAACATCATGCAGAACTTTAATTTCTTAAACTGTTTATCGTACATATAAAACTCCCCGATGGACAGCAGCTGTAATTCCTTCATTTCAGATTCAAATCACTGACTTCCTGTGTTTTGACAGTTGTGTGAGCAGCTGTGTGTTTTGTGTTTCAGGTGAACAGATTCATCTGTGTTCTTGGAGGTGAGGCCTTGAACCTCTTCCCATCGTCAGACTGATTCAAACCTGCCTTGTGTAAGGAACAAGCCAGGCCCACTTACACTGCTCTGGTCTTCAGTTGGACGTTCAAGGCCAGGATGAGAATAATGGAAAGGCCGGGACTGGTTTGATTCTTTCACCCTGAAATGCTCTTTTCCATCCATTTCACCTGCTTATCCATTACTGGGTCGCAGGGACAGCATCTCCACAACTGCCACCCAAATCACACTGCACCAGCCCTTGTTGAAACTTCCTGCGGGTGGTGAGCCCATGGAGCTTCACAACAATGACAGAGAAATTAATCCTGGACTAAAGCAAAGGACTCCCACAGGACCAGATGTAGGAAAAACAACCACATAATCCTGAATGTGTTCTGGACTGTGAACGCAACATGCACTACCTGGAGGACCACTGATCCACTGCAAGGTAGGATGACTCACAACTCTTTCAGTCACTGCTCTTGTGAATGTACTACATCAAAACAGGAACCTGTAAATGAAGCTTTAGTCATGATGCCTAGTTGTAGAACATTGAGTAGTTTTTAATATTAGCTCATATAAGTGGAACTGTAGGTCAGGGCTGTCATTGAGAGTCCAGTCTTTGCTGTGGGACAAACAGGACTGACATTTAGTCTAGTGCTGACAGGTCTTTAAACAGAAAATCTTCATTTGAACAGAGAGGAAAAAAACTTCTCAAGCCAAAAAGAGGGGACCCATTATGTGCATGTCTTAATCACAATTTATTTACTGCATTTACAAAAAAATTTATTACATGTCAAATTAATTGACCTAACTCTAATGTATCCAATCAAAATCCATAACAGTAACTGAGTAATAGTTAAAAATAAGGTCCAGTTTTGTCTCCCCATCAGCATATCCCACCTCAAACTTTGAGAAACATCTATCCATCTATCTTTATCCCCTCCAAAGCTGGGTTGCGGTGGCAGCATTCGGAGGAGGGTTACCCAGACTTCCCCCTCCCGAGACACTTCCTCATTGGGAGGATACCGAGGCATTTCCTTGCCAGCTGGTCAACATAGTCGCTCCAGCGTGTCTTGGGTCTTCCTCTGAGTCTCCTCCCAGTGGGACATGACCCAAACAAGCCACCTCAACTGACTCCTCTCGATGTGAAAGAGCAATGGCTCTACCTTGAGCTTATCCCAGGTGACATAGCTAAAGGAGCGCCCTGCCACCCTACTGAGAAAGCTCATATCTGGCGCTTGTTTCCAGGATCACGTTCTTTTGGTCATGACTCAAAGTTCATGACCGTAGGTGAAAGTAGAAACATAGATCGACCGGTAAATTGAGAGCTTCGCCTATTGGCTTAGCTCTTTCTTCACCACAACGAACCGCTACAGCCACTGCATTACTGCTTTGAGAAACACTCATACGGTCTGAGCTGTGTCTGTTGGCGTGCCAGTGCCAACAATCTGACAGCTGTTGGTCCAGGGTTACCTTGAGCTAAATAAGCTTCAGCACCCACGGAGTTCATTACCCACGACAGAAGTTGATTGAAAATATCAATGTGTGAGTTCAGCAGTCAACCTTAGGTCTTTTTTCTTTTCTCAACACATAAGTAAATGATGCAATGATTGGTAACGGAAGAGTAAGAATGACTGTGAGGATTTCATTCCTGTCGGCTGTCACCATAGCTCATGTGTCCTGGCTGAAGCAAGAGACAGTTTTCTGAAAAAAACACTCCATGATTAATAAACCATAAGGAGAAGAGAGAGAATATATATATATAACCAATGTTGAATGGATGTCCTCTCCATTTGACTGTTGACAATCGATTATTGTCCATTGATGAGCCTCAGCTGTGGTGCTTTTTGACGGTCGGGGTTTCAACCTCCTTCCTCCTGTATCGTGTTGTTGGTCCTTCAGGTTCTGAAGGAGCGGATGCAGACAGAAAGCAGTGTTAACAAGTGAAATTAAAAACCCTCCCACTTCCCTTAGTCATCCATTTGGATGTTGGCCAGGAGGAAAGCAGCTGTTAGACTGGCAATGGAGAAGAAGATGAGAGAGAGTGGGGCAGGGTAGAAGAAACAGTGAGAGGGAGGGAGGGAGGAAGAGTTGGTAAAGAGGGTGAAAGGCTTAAAAGGAACAGGACTATATAAAATAACCTTGTCCTTTAAAGCAGTTCTACAGTTGGAGAAACAGGAGTTCCAGACTCTACAGGTTTACTGTATATGAGCCTTTCAAAAGCGCTGTAAGCGTATAATTAAGTGTGTTTGGTTTAGAACATGCACAGCAAAAGACAAAAGTACTAATAACACATTTAGTTATGATTTATTCATAATATGAAATACCCAATCAACTGTTGCGACAATATTATCCTGGAAAATGAGCTTCACGTTATGCTGGTTGTGTTGTATGTACATTAGTTCGGTGGTCCCTAACCACTAGGCCCGGGAACCAGTACCGGTCCGTGGCAAAATTGGTGCCGGGCCGCCAAGAAATAATGTTTCCTTTTGGCTAAGATTCCATCATCAATAATGAAACTATATTTGATTAGGAAATATTTTCTCAATGAAGACAACAATAAACTCAAAATGACGCAGAGCCTCTTGATACAAGATTTTTATACCGGTCTGGTAGCAGAATGTTATAGGCTGTGTGCCCTTCAGAAATCCTTGTTTTGTCCATGCACAGTTTGGGTAGGAAGATTTTATGGGAAGGAAGGTTTTATAGGTAGGAAAATATTTCAGAACACCGGAAATTCAATTTTATTAAGGGGACTTTATCTGTCATAGCTTAACGACCGGTCTGTGAAAATAGTTAGACATTTTACCAATCCATGGTGCAAAAAAGGTTGAGGAACACACTATGAGCCGGTTGTTGCTTATATCTCCCATTTTGGATGCAACTATATTTGATTAGGAAATATTTTCTCAATGAAGACAATAAACAACAATAAACTCAAAATGACGCAGAGCCTCTTGATACAAGATTTTTATACCGGTCTGGTAGCAGAATGTTATAGGCTGTGTGCCCTTGAGAAATCCTTGTTTTGTCCATGCACAGTTTGGGTAGGAAGATTTTATGGGAAGGAAGATTTTATAGGTAGGAAAATATTTCAGAACACCGGAAATTCAATTTTATTAAGGGGACTTTATCTGTCATAGCTTAACGACCGGTCTGTGAAAATAGTTAGACATTTTACCAATCCATGGTGCAAAAAAGGTTGAGGAACACACTATGAGCCGGTTGTTGCTTATATCTCCCATTTTGGATATTTTTCCAAAAGTCGTGCAGTACTGCTCTCTAGATTATAGTTAGCTAGAACTAATTTTGTAAAGTTAGTGTACTGTGCCCTCTTTTTTGCAAACCTCTAGTAATATTTTAGTTTACTCTTCTCTAACATTATTATTTTTTTTATTAAAAGTTGAATTTGTATGTCATTTTTTGACAAATTTATTGCCATTGAGGCTGCACCCAACATTTAACCAATAATTTGTTTAAAATGTTGCTAATTTTGCTAAATTAAGTTGTTTTTTTAACGTAACTTAGAACAATTACAATAAAAAAAAACTACATAATGTTCCTTCGCACTGAGAGGTGTCAGTTGAGGCTCTGGATAAGCTGATGAAGATGGAAGGGTACCTAAAGCTTTTAAGGAACAACCTTCTTTATATTTCATGGCACCAATAATTAACAACTAATTGTTTAACTTTGATAAACTCTTGGCCAAACGTTGTTGAATTCATATCTTTTAGATGGAATACAATTGTTTTGGTTACATCTTCTATAAATATCCTCTAGCCTCAGTAGCTGCAGACTTGGAGAAGTGAAACCCTGAGTATGGGGAGTGTTCTGTAGCCACTCCAGTCTTTTTACTCTCCGTGACTTCACAGAAAGCACCTCAAAGGTGATTGTTCATTTGTAGTTACAGAGCTCTTCACTGCTGAGTCATTATTCTGTATGAAAGCCCTCCATTCACCTGTTGTTACTGCACATCGTCTTGCACTGCCAGTCCTTTCTGAAGCACGTAGTCAATTGTCTGCTAAACAGTGTAGACACTGACCTTGTCAGAATTGGCAGACGTCACCTCCAACTAAGGAGGACACAACTGATCAGGAAATCATTTGAAGCCCAATTTGTAATTGGTGAAACAAACATTTTAGTTTTTTTAGTAGGTAAGGGTCCTGCTTTGTGACTGACCAAAAACTGTACATCGTCCACTTTTGTCCAATGTACAGTGGAGCTTCAGGATTTGAGTTCAATCTGTTCTAAACTAGCCCTCATTGGTCGATCTGCTCAATCTCAATTAAGGTTTCCCCAATGTAAACCACCATATTTGCAAATATAAGGTAAAGGCAATATATATCACTTTAGCATCAAATCAATGTAAGCTGCACGTAATCCATAATCATGTAATGAATTGGATTTTTTATTTATTTGAAGAATCTATATAGTTGCGCCAGTGGTGGCCCAGCGGTAGAGTAGGTCGACTTGGATCTGCAAGGCTTCAGGTTCGAATCCACCAACTGCCAGGTTGCCACTGAGGTGCTCTATTGTACCGTTTCGACCCACTTAACATCCTATGAGCCACCATTCACAGTAAGGCTCAAAGTATCGTGCAGTGTGATACTGGTGGCTATCGTGGAGACTGCTGCCTCTGAGACCTGGCAACGGATAAGAGGATGGAGATGAATGATTGGATGAACTAATATCATTTCCCAGACAATCAAAAGACTATCTTGGTGTGAAACTTAGTCATGTGTGTCACTCAGGGAGTGAGACAGAGGACAGAGCATGTGATCAGACGGAGGCTTTATATTGCGAAGAAAATCTACTGTTTAGAGTTTCCATCCATCCATCCATCCATCCATCCATCCGTCCATTCATCCATCTATCTTCAGCTTCAGCTTACATGAGCCTGGCAGCTGTCAGTGTTTCAGGGGATAAAGAACGGACGCTCGGTGTCCTTTAACTGTTCGGACTTCAAAAGATAAGTCAGTCTTCTTTGCAATGTCTTTGCCCAAAGCTATTTCTTGGACAGTTTTAAGTTTCTTTCCCTATTCTGTTTTGGCTATTTCTGCTAAGTATTGGATTTACTCGGTTGAGCCTTGGGCTAACTGCAATGTAATCTCCCTGTGGTTTTACTAGCATTAATATGAATGAAACGGAGCACTTTTTTTTCTTCTTCAGGCCCTCTTCATAGCTACTATGGGAAAATGGGACTATTGTCGACCTCCTCACATATGTGAAAACATTCACAGTCATTTAATTTATTCCAAATTGATAATAGCTTAAAAATGCCAACTAATGATACTTAAAACACTACATTAATTATAAAATATAATAAAAAGTAAAAAAGTAAAATATTCTAAAAGAGATCAAAAACGTAGCCAAAGTTATTGATTCATGGAAAACCAAGTCCTTCACTGCTGCATGTTGTAATATCTATTATTAACCTGATCAAAATTATCCACACCCCTGTAGCACAGTGTGTGTGTGTGCTCACAGTGTTCGATGCTGGAACAGTACAGTACACTTTAAGATTCCTGAGTCAGGGGAACCAGATACTGAGGCCGGTATTATTCCTGGGGGAAATAAAGATGAAGCTGAGAAGTGAGATGAGGCCACTGTGAAGACGCGCCACAGAGCAACAATGCAATCCTACTCATGTTTACTCTCACTGGTTTCCAGGGCGATGACAGGAGGTGCTGCCTTTCCTGTGGAGGGAAAGCCACTTAAGGGGAGAGCATTTCAGCCTTGAGAATGAAAATGTGCAGTGGGGGTGTTCCATTACTGGGAACCATTTTCCCTGTGCAGCAGATTCTAAGAATTATATGGCATCTGTGCATTAGTGTGTGTTTTTCAGAATCGGTCGCATAAAAGTTCTGTAGGAGACTGCTTTTTAACCAAAAGGCTTTTGGCAAAATCTCATTACTGACATCCGAGCAATAGTCAGGTGACATGTTTACATATGCCCCAACAGTTACAGAGGATAATGTCACGTGACCCATTTAATGTGTCTCACTGTAAGTACCAACATAACTGACAGCCAGCAGTTGTCGCAGTGAAGGCTCCACAATGACGGCCTTAGTTAGCTGCCAACAAAGAAAATGTCAAAGTAAAAAAAGGAGGGATTTGGTCTGTGTCTTAAATGTGCTGTCCGTTAATCCAGGACTAACACTAGTGCCCAGTATAACAACCAAAATAACCCTACCAGCAACACAGTTGCAGATGTCTTTTCTTTTTGCGTTAGTCCTGAATAATCAACTTTCCTAAATGTTGCTAGGTCAAAGAGATACATATTGACAAGGATCTGTTTTCATTTTTAACTAATAATTAATAGTAATAATAGCTAGTAAAAAATAATATTAACTAATGAGTAATAGATACTAAAAACAAATGCAAAAATGTGTAACGACATGTTACTTAATATGGTATTTAAAAGTGGGTGAATTTGTGTCATTAATGTGCTCTTTTTCTTGGGGAAACAAAAGAAGTTGATCCAAGATTCACGTCTGCTGAATCCTTCTCTTCTATTTTTCTCCTGAAACCATAAGAAAACATATTTCACAGGCAAACAAAATTCTATCTTCATTTTCCTGAAATCTTCAATTTGTATGTACTGATGTGTCATTGGAACAGAATTCAGTATTGAATGGGTAGAGTTTGCCTATAGTGTGCTACGCCAGTGCAGCATTAACATAACTCAACATGACTGGAGAGAATGTGCTGGAACTCTACCTTACAGTTACTGTTTTTCACCCTGTTTTTTTCAGAGTTACAATCACTGTTGTTTTTTTTTTTAGCACAGCACCCATTTTTATTCACATGGTTTGTTGTTAAGTACCTAAAATAGATATCTATGATTTGTGTTTTTTTTTTTTTCACTTCCTGTAAAACTAAAAAAACAGGGACGAATGTTGGACAATGTGTATACCAGAGCTTTAAACAGTGAAAATGAAAATGCCTGGCGAGGAACTTCATCAGTTTTTGGTTGATGTCAGAGTGAACACTAGTAGTTCTATTCCTATACCACTGTCTTCACCACTGGACAAAGGTGTGATAATTTGTTTTGGTCACAATCAGGTTCCTCAGTTGAGGAACGTCTTTCAACTCCAAGATGAATTCCAGTTGCTGACAATTAAACTCTTTTTGGATATAATGACCTGGGTGAATGAAAATCTTCACAGACATATTGGCAAGTACCGTAATTAACAGTTCCAGGAATTATATCGTTTTGTTCTAACCAATTTGGGAACACCAATTATATGGTGGAACCCTAAAAACCAGAAACAGTTTCTGTTCGGAATGAATCACTTGGTAAAAAGATCTGGTTCAAAGCCTTGGTTTATACATAAATCTAGTTGTAATGTCCCTTTTTAAAAAAGTTTGAGTTTGTAGAACTTTCATGTTGCAGGGATGTAGTTCATGGTACTGCCTGGTTCAGAAAACAGAGCATCTGAAATTTTGTGTGATAGTTTTATTTAAACGAATGAGTATATGGCTAGTTTTCTTCAACTCAAAAGGCACATTTTTTTTCCTCGGCAAAAAGAGCCAGAATAAGGCTAGCACCAAGATGAGCTCCATTGTTGGCATAAATTGCTTAGTGCAGACGTGCAGCCTCTTCTCTGGGCCTCCACTCACTGCCTCCTTCACACTGATCGATCTAATCCTTTGCTATAATGAGTTTCTCTTTCTGGGGGTGAGGGCTGGACTGAGACATGAAGTGGAGAGCAGAGTGAATGGGAGGAGGTGGAGTGTTGTAGTGTTTACGACTTCGGTTGGTGGTGATTATAAGGAAAGCTGAGACGCGGTGAGATGTTCTGAGTGTTACAAGAAACAAAACGTCTCAAGTTCAGACGACTGGGTTCCTTCAACTAGAACCAAAACAACAACAGCATGTAAATTTTTTTTTGGAACAGATATTGATATATTTTCCAGGATACAGACACACCGTTGTTGTTGTTTTTGTTTATAAAAAAAGCTGACAGATTCCATCCTTTAATGCAACACACCTTTGCGATGATTCAACCAAAGGCTGTTTGTGTTCCGAGTGCATCCTGCGACATGTGCAAATCTTTTTTTTTTTCTACACAACAGACCAGCTCCCTGCTCGGAATATGCCTACATGTATTCCCAAAAGAACAAAATATATGTTTGCACATCATTTCTGGATGCTAAACCACAACCGCACAAAAAAAAAAACCCTCAAAATGTCACGGTTGCTCAGCTGGAACAAGCTCCAACCAGATAAAACCAGTTTGGTAACGGTGAAAGGCTGTTCCGTCTAGCAGAAATTCGACAGCTGAGAGAGGGAACGGCAAACCTGAGAGTTTGCGACAGAACAGACAGAAGTGCCTGCAGCTTGCAGACAGACTGTCCATCATCCTTCTCCCAGCCAGCACTCGCATCATCAAGGTGACGAAGAAGGTTCCTGACGTTAGAGAGAGTGTTAGAGAAGTAAAAAAGTCACATGGGTTCTGTGACTGCATGTGACCTGAAATCTGAACCCTAATCAAGTTTGCAAACCCTCATGACATCTTCCTGTCATCCATTATCAACAGAAGAAAACTTATTTTTCATCAAGACAATCAAGAGTTTACTATACTGTTTCCTTTTGGTTGTTTTTAACTGCGTTTTTCTTTCTATCCAAATCACAAAATTCCTGATCTGCATCTGCTTCGACTGCAGTACAACCCCTGTCCCCACAGGGGGAGTAAATGTAATTACAACACAAAGAGACACTCGGGATCGAACATGAAAATGGGAGATTTCGGCGTTAGCTACCTTTAATAAGACTCTTCAACCATGTTACCTCTGAAGACACAGTGTCAGTCATTTAAATCTAAATGTAAGGTTTTCCCTTAAAATTTGCACAACTCTTTGGAGGATTCGCCTTACGGTAGACAGATCACAATGTCGGAGCGATCACACAAGGCATCGCAGCAATATTGGGCGTAATAATTCACTCCGCACCTGTGGACGGCACCGCAGCTCCTGGTAGTTTGGCACTTTCAAGTGTGGCTAATCTGACAGCCACGTGCCTTCGGGGCATCAGCGTCAGCCTGGCATGACAGAGCGGTCTGTGTGAAAGGCCTCTTTGTTCGACCTCGTCATCATTGGAATTCAGCAGGATCAAAGTCTCCGCGGACACTTTAAAATTTGTCCTGTGGCTACGAATGCTGGTAGAGCTTTGAGGGACGGTGTCAGGGGAGGCAGAATTTAGTCCTGCAGATTTAAATAGAATATAAATATGGAGGGGACGTAGTCCAGAGTCGGCTGCAGACTTTTGCGGTAAATAGTGTTCACTATGTTGATCGTTCTATAAGCTCCTTCATCTCTAGTGTCAGAAAAAGTGCCAATGGAGATTACCCTGGAAAATGTTACTTTTGTTTAAGGCTTTATAGCCACATTGGTATGGATACTTTGGCTGAAATGGGAAAAAGAGCTGTTTTCACTGTCAGAGTTTTAGTATTAAGAGAATATCCTTGTTCAAATGTATGAGCTGTAGGATATTTAATGGATGGAGTGATGGATAGACTGATGAATGGATGGATGATGGACTGATGAATGGATCTTTTCGTTTTCTCAAATAAAGTAGAAGAGAACCTACTGTATAGAGTTGGAGGTTTGCACTAGAGAGAAGAAGAATGAATGTCATAGCAAGACAGTAAATGTGTGTGAATGAAAGGGAGAACAGTGGAATGGTGAGGTTTCAAGGAGCAGAGGTTGAGAAGGTGCGTTTAGATTCTGTGGATCAACTGTTCAGAGCAGTGGAGACTGTGGAAGAGAGGAGAAGAATAGAGGACAGGCAGGATGGCACAACTGGAGAAAGGTCTTGGGAGAGATTGAGAGTGTCAGGTAAGGTGAAGGGAAAGGTTTACAGGACAGCTGTGAGACCAGCCATGGTGCATGGATTAGAGACACTAGGAATAGACTGAAGAAAGGAGACAGAGCTGGAGGTGGAAGAGTTAAAGATGCTGAGATTCTCTTTTTGAGAGACAAGGAGGGACAGGATCAGGAATGAGGTCATTAGAGGGACAACACAGACAGGAAGGGTTTGAGAAAAGCTAGAGAGGTCAGATTGAGATGGTTTGGACATGTTCAGAGGAGGGACAGTGGATACATTGGCAGAAGAATGATCCTTGAGATGAGGTTGCCAGGTGGGAGACAAAGAGGAGATTGATGGATACAGTGAGGGAGGACATAGAGGTAGTTGAGTTAGACTTGAGGATGGGGAGAACATGGTGAGATGGAAATTGTGGACTCGCTGTGGTAACCCCTGTAAAAAAAGGGACAAGCTGAAGTAAAGAGTCGATGAACTGATGATTGGCTGGATGGATTGTTGGATGGAAGTATGAATAGACTAATTGATGGATTGACCAATGGATGGCGGACTGACGTATTGATTTTACGACTGGATGGAAAGATACATAAATGGAAGTATGGATTGCCTGATAGATGGATGGATAAATTATCCTGATGTATGGATGGCTATACAGATGGATGTAGAGATGTTTTTAGTTTGGATAAAAGCACGATGGATAGTGAGGTGATCTCTGCCGTGTTGGTTTTCAGCCGCCCTCAGAATCAGTTACACTGTGAGCTAATGACATGTTAAACTGTCTCATCCCATTAAAAATGCATTTGTTTCACCAAGTTGTGAAATCAGTGGAAATCCTGCGGTGGTGTTGCTACAGCAGGGCCACTCCTCTCTCATCATTCAGAGCCAGGTTTTTCAGATAGCTGCTCACATTCTCGTTATTATTGCACACTCACATCAGAAATTCAATAGAGTGGTTATAGACTTGATAAAGGTAACTTCACTATGAAGTTACCTTTGTGAAGGTTCACTATGCTTTTTTTGCCCCTCATCTTATGTTCTCTGTGTCTATTTGAGATTGATTTGTGTGCAGTTTAATCCTCTGAAAGCATCTTGTGAAAGACAAGTGAAGAAGAGAAGCTGTAAAAGTGTGGCAAAATCACACTGTTTATTTTAAACAGTTAAAACATCGGTAGCCAATAGTATTCACAATCAAAATTTATCTAAGAATAAAAGGTTCATTTGACTATTTTTTTTTTAAGTCTGTTTCACGAGGAGTGATAGCCAATCACAGCAGTCACTGGTCCAGAGGTCAGCACCCTGGACAGTTGACCAGTCCATCACAGTGACAGTGGAGACTCATTCCCACTCAAGCTAACATACATGATTTAAAGCATGGTTCACAAATTTGCGGCCAGTGGGCCATTTGTGGCCCATTGAGTGATATTTTGTGGCCTACTTTAAGGCATGTGTGTCAAACACTGGCCCGAGGGCCAAATCTGGCCTTTGGCATGATTATATTTGCCCATCAAGATCAATAACATGTATGCTAGCGTTGGCCCACCAGTGTATAACCCTTCAAGTTAGTGATACTATAGCGCATAGATGTTGGATTTTTGTTGTTGGCATTTGAAAAACAATTGACATCAAACAGGAATATTACAGGTAAAAAAGATGTATAACACTATTGCCGTTTGTGTTTTATGTAACATTTTAGTTCCAGTTCTTCTTCTTTTCTTCTCTTCTTCTTCTGTTTATGGGAAAGTGTTTGGACAGGAGGGAAAACGAGTACAATTGGCAATTTTTCCAATGAAAATTAATTTAAAAATGAAGCCTACAACTTCGTCCCAGTTTTTTTTTTATTTTGGCACACCCCTGATTTAGAGCAAAGGTGTCACTTTAAGGTGTGAAGTTTTAAACAGTCATAAGCATGTGTAATTCATGGTAAACATCATACCCATTACTGCAAATTTACTGTGTTTATCCAATCAAGTAATGTAATGTAAGTAAGCAGTTCGGGGCTCCATGAAAATACCCTGTGTTCGTCCAGTGGGCCTTGAGCTTGAGATATGTGATTTTAAGTCAACTTAATCCCTAATTCTAATTTTTATACTTATGCTAGATTTTTAATGCCTTACAGGTGAGTTGTACTCCTGATGCAGCTCAATCCGTTATTCCCCTTTTTATTATTAGTCAGCAGTTTCTCCTCTCCTGCTGGTCACAATCGTTCAGAATTTTATGCCTTTCCTCTTTGTCCTCTCTTCTTCAGATTTAGTTTTAAAAATATATGTATGTTTTTTTTTTTAATTTATTCTCTTTTTGCCAGCAAGGATTGAATTGAGTCAGGTCTGTTTCCCTTATAGAGTTCTTTCCTCTTGCACACCAACCAGTAAGATTGTTTTGTGCCAACTGTGCAGTGCTTTTCCAAGGGGAAATTGTGTGTTGTGTATATAAAAAACAGCTAAAATTGGACAAAACATTACCGGACAAAACATTACCAGTAAAAATTGTCGTTAATCCCACCAGGGTCACCTTAAATAGCCAGAGAAGTTTAAACCCTGGGACTTACTTTTGTGTGTAATTGTGTGTGTGTGTGTGTGTGCGTGGAGGCTCTGCTGCCAAGTCCAGCTGTTTCCAGAGGAGACCACAGAGTAGCTTTGGCCTCAGGCGTGTTGTGTTGAGCTTCTTGACCTGAGGCAGACTTGTTTATCAACTTGTTTTCTCTCTGTCCCCGGCCCTGACATGCCTGTTGATCCAACAACACTCGTGTGTGGATTTTTAAGTCAAATGATTGAAAATCATAAGGACAAAAAAAAAAAAGTCTCATTCAACCTGCATGGCAGCTTTCATCAAAACTGTTATGATGAATCAGAGCAAGGGTCTGTGGTCACCTCACCGTGCTGAATTATTGAACAGATGATATTTGGCAAAACAGCAACAGGAAATTGAAATTTTGCTGAAATAAAGAGCAGGTTATTTTGGGCAAAAAGTCAAACATTTATTTCCTTGATGAATAGCAATGTCCTGTTTGTCCAAGTTAAATATTAACTCACTTATAAGTAAATAAAAATGAAAAGCAGTGTTAGCCGAAACTATTTGTTGGTGTAGCTGTAAGTGTTGCATGTATCTTTACAGCAGAAAATTAACATCTTCATCCGTGGGTGTCTGTTTTCCTTGCTATTTTTTGGTGCCTGTTCACACACCTCTCAAACACTGGCAAATGGGAGGAAAGAAGTACAGACAGAAGGAATCGCAGCTGCAGATAAATAAAAAGGGGATAATCATCTAATTTAATTCTTGCATTCTCTTTGAGCAGAGAAACTTTTAGCTTTTCACTGGCGTAATGTTTGATCTCTGATTTAATTAAGATATTTTTCGTAATGTTTTTGTCTAGTTCAGGATTGGCTCTTAAGTCGTGATGTTCTTAGACATTTAAGCTTAGCTGTGAGATCTTTTTTCTTCTTATTCGAAGCTTCTGTATTTACTTCCTAATAGCTTATAATTTCAGATCTTCTTCTTCTTCTTCTTTCGGCTTATCCCGTTTTTCAGGGGTTGCCACA
>JAFBJS010000102.1:6856-44080 GCA_016785265.1 Paraplagusia blochii
GATGTGTATAAGAGACAGGCATTACAAGTAATGTGATGAAGATAACCTGCTGTTCAACCCCAAAAAGTGTCTGTTAAAGTTTATTTATTTAGGTTATTTTTGGGAGAAATTTTAAACCCTTATGTTACATGTTGTAGCAGCAGTTGTGTGCAACGAAAGATCATCAAACATACACAAAATGCATTTAGTGAGTCATTTGGCATTAAAGCCAAGTTGCTTTATCAGCAAGATACCAGGTTTGACTAATGCAAATGCCAGAGGGCACAACCATCAAATACTGTATATCACTGCAGCATCAGCCTGAGCTCTCTAGAGTCATTTAAGTAGCAAGATGACTGTGGGTGTCACAGTTCTATAAGATGTAGGTCAGTGGGTGTGTGGGTGATGTGTGTTGTGCATGTGCATTCTTGCTGTCGTTATAAATAGCTCTCCAGCTCCTCTCCAGTAGGTTTACATGTTAGACACAGTTCAAGTAAAAAAAAAAGCATTTTAATTTTGTTTTCATTTTTTCAATTTAGGTTTAGCTCATGCTTTTTAATTCCAAATCTTTTGGTGATAATTTTTTTTAGATGGGCCACTAAAAATTTACAACCAAAAATGTCCGAAAAGTGTATTTTTGGTTTTTAAGCCAAATAAACTTTATCACCAGGAAGTTGTGATGCCACAAGCAAATACCAGTGACCAGTGTGGGCTTCAAAGTGGGAATATGCCCGCAGTGTGGGCATATTTTATTACATTTGAAAAAAAAACCTGCTTGTGTGCTGTGGTGTGAATTGTAATGTCGCAATTACAAAAAAAGAATCTTAATCCTAATTACATTTAGATGTTTAAGCACGTAGCAGATGCTTTTATCTAAAGTGACTTACAGAAGTAGATTAACACTATCAAAGATGCAGCTCCTCTGGGAAGCAAAACTAGGACTCTCTGTTTCAGAAGCATGTGTGCTTACTGTGACAAAACATTTTGTCCTATGAATATTACCAAAAGTAAAACATGAGCTCAAACACTGTGATTTGCTAAATCTGTGATTTCTTCTGGCATGCAAACCATTATTTGATAAGGTAAAACAATTAAGCCGATAAATGATAACACCAAAACAAAGAATTTGGTGTCAAACATATATACACTCAAAGGTTCGGGGTCACAATATTTCTGAGAGAAAAGTTTTTTTTAAGAAGGAAACTAATCAGAAATATACTCTTTTTATTACTTATGTGGTAAATCACAATTTCAGCTGCAAAAGTCTGGTTTCATTGCAATACCTGCATAGTTTATAAATGGCCCATTTCTAGCAACTATCACGCCACTACTCTAGTGGTACAATTTGTTTACTTTTTTTTCACTTTTTTTACTTAAAAATTAAAATTTAGAAACTCTTGTGAATTTGTGAACTCATGTTGAATTTCAAATACAAATCATTATTTCTTCTTCTTTTCTTTTCGCATGTCCCTCGTTTTTGGGTTGCTACCGCAAATCATCCTTTTCCATCCACCCCTGTTCTCTGTATCTTCTACTCTTCTACCTTCATGTCCTCCCTCACTGCATCCGTCAGCTTCCTCTTTGTCTCCTACCTGGTAACTCAATCTCAATTTTCTTGAAACAAATCTGTCTGTTTTGTCCCCCTAATGACAGCATTCCCGATCCTGTCCATCCGTGTCTCTCCTAAAGAGAATCTCAGCATCTTTAACTCTGCCACCTCCAGCTTTGCCCTCCTGTTTTCCACCGTTTTGTAGTGTCTCCAATCCATCCATCATGGCTGGTCTCACAACTGTCCTGTAAACTTTTCCCTTCACCTTAGCTGACTCTCTTGTAATACAGCTCACTCCTGTACTTTTCTTCAGCTGTTACACCCTGCCTGCACTCTATTCTTCACATCTTTTACAAAGTCTGTGCCGATTAGTTGATCCTCAGTATCTAGTCTCATGAACCCTGTCCACCTCTGCTTCTTGTAACCTCACCATTCCTCTGTTCTCCCTTTCATTCACACACATACTCTTTTTTTTGTTTTGGCTACAACTGACCTTCACCCCTTTTCTCTTTGGTGCCCACCTACGCCTCTCATAAACATAAAACAAACTACACAATTTTACAATTCATGGCTGTAAATGAGAGTGTGACATTTTATGGAAAACACAAAATTGTCTGGTTGACCGCAAACTTTGCAATCGTAGTATATATATATATATAGTTTTCATTTGTTCTTTTCATATATGTATATATACATTGCCTAATGTAATAACAGTGTTTGTTTGAGAACATTAGCTCAGCACAGAATTTGGTGTTGCTTTTGGCTGAAATGTCCTTTTGTTAATGATATGAAACCTAACACTGGCCGTACACTATTTACTGCTTGGGGTCCACCCTGTGGTTTGGGTTGGGTTTGCACACACTGTACGACACCAATACTGGGACGGTAAACAAGTATAGAAATTGTGTCTAGTATTTGCGATATAATAAAAACTGTTTTACTTGGTTTGTTATAAATTGTGTCGTGAGAAATCAAACAAAAACCTACCAGTAATTTGTTTTGAGAAGGAACGGATATGGTGAAACAATACCACTGCCCCATCAGAAGACTTTGAATTATTACTTGCACAATTTTGTTAAATGTCACCTCTGTATTTGCGTAAAAAAAGGTGTAATTTTTGGGTGGGGTTAATGACAGGATTTTATCTACTATGTAAGCCTGCTAAATGATAAAAGCTATTATATCAATGGGTGACAATCTTTCAATTAATCAAATCTCACACTGCATCCCAGTTTACAAAGACGCAATGCTAATGCATAAAAAAGAGAAATGTGTTTTCAGTGACCCACATTTTTCCCTCATATTTAAGTAAGCAACAGTTTTTCAATGTTTTTGGCTTCAATGCAATACAAGTACATGTATAAAGCATTATTTTTACAAGCATTGTAGGATCCATTTTGGCCACCGTAGAAGACTACAGGGAGGATTTCTCTGTATCAGTAACGTTAAGTTAAACCATGGAGGCAGCCATGTTGATGGACTGTTGTCATTTATCAGCTACTCAATTGGTCTAACACAATCACATGTCCGCATTGAGCCATCGCTTGTGTATAAAAATTTTATAACACCCTGAAGATGCTATTGCACATATAATGTCTCACCATAAAGCATGGGCAGGAGCCATTGTGACACATTCTTTGCTGTTAGATGTTACATAAATCTTCTTTTTTATACAGTATACAAGACCCTATAGTTCGGAGACATTGGAGTGAGATAAGGCAATAAAAGGGTTTACTTTGCATAACTCGATTGATACCATTGCTGTATAATTCAAGATCAAAGAATTAAGAAAAATGATATGACTGAAAATACACTTCTTATCCTTCTTTGCCCTAAGTTATCACAATAAATCAAAGTCCTTATTCATACACTTCCTGTGCAGTGTCTGTTTATTAAAGAACCGGATGATAGACTAATCTTTACACCTCTGTCCCCTGATCAGAAAAACAACCTTACATGAACTGCAATTCTGACGTGTTTATATCTCCCTGCAGCCCAAACTAATGGCCAAGGATTTGCTAGACCTAGTGGCCTCTCACTTTAACCTCAAGGAGAAGGAGTACTTTGGAATCGCATACACAGATGAAACGTAAGTAACATTAAATGTTATTGCAATTTTTTGAATTGTATAAGGTCAATAGTTGAAATGGTGTATATAGTGCAATGCAATACACAATGCAATAGTGTTTTGCATTGGACACCATCGGACACCACACTATTGCAGATAAGGACATATTTTATTTAAAGCTGACATTGAGGTACTTTTAATATATTTAATTAAAGTAAATTATTTTTGGTAATCCATAGGCCTGGCGTAATGATTGATAATAAGTCAAAATTGCCAATCTACAAAACACTTTCACAATCACTTCACATTATCTATATCTTTATTAGTCATCCATAAGAAGGATTATAATGGTGTCTTGTTTCCTTTGTCTTTTCAGGGGCCATTTTAGCTGGCTGCAGTTGGACCGCAGGGTGTTGGAGCATGAGTTTCCTAAAAAATCTGGTCCTATTATCCTGTATTTTTATGTTAGGTGAGTCTACAACCAAAATCACCAATCATTTTCATATGTCACATATCCATATCTTGCTTTGTCCATAGTGTGTAACTTAACTCTGGTTTCCAGATTCTTAGGATCATATCTTTATTAAGATGGAGGCTTTACTCTTTTTTTTTTTATTTTAAGAGCTGAAAATTTAACATCAGAAGTAATTCAACCTTTGCTATCAGCTCAATAGATAAGAGTCTTGGTATGACAACAAAAATGCTGAAAACTCAAATATTTTTTCTGTTATGCAAGGCCACAGATTTTGGCCCAGATTGCTGCTTTTGTTTATCAGTGGAAACAATGAATGGGTGTAAAAAAAGTCACACAATTTCTTTAACTAAGTTAGTTTGTTTATATCTTTTATGACCAGCAGCATCATTATCTGGTTATTAAATCAGATTTAGCATCTATTTTGCAATTATGGTGCATTTGTTGCCCATATGTGGCCTTTTCTTTCAATCGTGGTATTTTTTGTGTTAACAAGTCTTAACATGACACGTCATCTACGTGTACGTGTAAAGTCAGCCCTTTGGAAGGCTGAATCAAAAAAGTGTCATACAATGCGAGCAGTCTAAAGAAATTTTGACCTTTTGAGAAAGGGTAATTGACGCATACAAAAACTAGTCCTCACCGTGCTTTTCTCACACAATAACTCCACTCAAATCTAAAGTACTCTTGGGAACCAGATCAAGATCAGTTGGCTGTGTGTAAATGCGTGAGTCCAGGCTGTGGGTTGCATGTGTGGTGACTTTATATTCAATAGACAATTGAAAAAGGAATAGAAAGGCACCTGAGCTAAAAAAAAACTACAAAAAAACCAACCCTTTAAGTAAACACACACAGATCTGCCATGTTAACTCCCACACGCAAAACATGAAAAGAAAACCAGCTCCTTTTTGTGTTGTATGGACGCTGTAGAGTCCAGATGATGTTGTTTCCCAGCATATCGTCATATTGACAGGCACACTTTAGGGACTGGAATTATCCAGCAACTTGCAGTGTAATGTACTGTTTATTGTGTCTCTTGTTTATCTGGTGATGAGTGGTAGAAACTCAAAAACTAAAACGCTGAGAGAAATTGTTATGCCAGGAATGAGTATCATTGCTTTTAAGGCTAGCCATTATTACTGTAAGCAACTCCCTAAAGAGTTTATTACTTGAACAACCTATCTAATATGTTGAGATTTTAATTTTGATATTGTATTATGTACAGTGTTTGTTTTGGAAAGAAGCCTTATGTCATATACGTACTAAAACTGAAAGCGATTTTTTATTTTATTTTGATAAGATTAAGGGAAAGTTCCCTGTGTTTTGACATTAGGCTCCAGCCCATGGCAGAGACTATTTTTATACTTATTCACAGAAAAAAATCAGGCAGTGAGGGTGGCTGACCCTAATCTGGGGCAGAGAAAAGTCCTTTGTGCTGCTCCGTGACCTTCTGTGTTTCCATGAGGGCTGTTTGCATCCATCGCTGTTTAGATTATTTTCTCTAATATTCTTTAGATTGTGCAATATTTTAAAATATGTGCAGGCTCTCGCAGGCAACCTTTGCCAGCCAAGATTTCTGCTTCCATCTTCAATTTCCTCTTTGGATTATTTGATATGGTGATAAAAGTCTTGAATTTGTAAAAATTCGTGGCCATAGTAACTAACGTAAGTAATACGTTCCTAGATAATAAACGTATTAATTGTAATGTCTTCTTTAAATAATCCTCTTCTTAGCACATATCCAATGGACATATGGACAATTGATTTTCTTCATTTTTTTTTACCTGTCACCTGTCAGCATATATTCTATCTCTCTTGTGCACTCAACATGATTTCAAATGAACTTCCAGGTGCCAAATCTTCCTCACTTTTACGCATATATCATCTGCCTGTACCTCTTGCATTAAAAATATGTTCAGTCCTTCTCTTGATACCTTAATTCCTCTTCACTCTAATTAAAACCTCCATCACTTCAGGTTTTTGCTGCTGATCATTTGAACGTTTCTTCCAGCACTCCGCAAAGTGAAAATCACATTTGTTCCTTTCTGGGCACAAAAACACACCTTCTTATCTGAACTCTTGTCTAAGCCTTTCTTCGACAAATCTTTCCCTTACATGTCTTATCAACAAAAGTTTTGTTTTTGAAAAGATAATTACTGGTAAAATACTTTGGACAAAATCTCACTCAGTAAATAAAGTAGAACAAAACTCACCAGAATTGAAGTATATTATTATATTAATATACAATAATTAATGCTTACTCTCATATCAATTGTCAAGATCTTTTGCTGTTTTGAAATAAAGAGAGCAATGTTTCACTGTGCTGGATAAAAGTTTTGCTGTTGCCCAAGAAAATGCCCTTTTACTGGGAATACTTGTGGCAGGAACTGCTAAATATGGATATCTGCAGTTGGTGGAGAGAGCCTCTTGTGCCTGCACTAAACATTCAGGCAACAAAAGTCCTCAAAATTACTCTTTAGCCCAGATTTCCTTATTTTATATTGGAAATATTGGGACATTATTAAGTGTTTAACAAGTATCTACAATACCAGTAGCTGGTGTCTGTGGGATAGCCTCTCAGCCGTAAGGATGTGATGGTCAGGGTATTATCTGTGTGATATATGAAGAATTGAATATTTAAAGCAGATGAGGATTAGCATTGTTGTCGTCTTGACCGTATCGTCATCTCTGAATTTTCTATTAATCTAAGAATAATGTTCCATAGGTTTTGGTGTGGTCGCCAGTGTGTTGTATGTGTATTGTAGTTTGATTTTTACTTCTCTGTGACTTGAATTTTCCACACCATAGACACAATCTTTCCTTTAAAATATTGAAAATAGTATGTTTCCATTCGGGTGGTACTAACACTAAGTCGTCTCTGTATTTTGAAACCTCCCCTCTGGCATTGCATGCATTCATGAGCTAAATTTAAACGGCATTATTATGCTTTCTTCCTGAACACTACTTTGCCAGATGTGGGTTACTGTGCTTCCCTCAGTAGAGTTAGTGTACCGGCATGCAGAATTACTATTTATTTAGCAATTCTTTTTACTATTTCATTTACATGTTGTCTTTTATTTAATTTATCGTAATCAAGTTGTGACATTGGGGTATAAAGTCACCATTTTAAATATTAAGGTAACTTGTTTATTCTGTCCTTATTTCTGATATAAACAGGATAAATAACAAAAAATGCCATTAAAATGATTAACAACATATCACAATACTTACTATACTTTTTTTTCAATGTGTCTATTGACATTATCCCTCTGCCTTTTTATTGTTTTCAGATTCTACATAGAGAGTATATCCTACTTGAAGGACAATGCCACTATTGAGCTCTTCTTTCTTAATGCCAAGTCAATCATCTACAAGGTATGACTTTCTCATACTACAAAACAGATGTGCTTCTTGATAAGGCTCGATTTGAATACCGATTTTATTTTGACTTAGCTAACAAGGTGATCATTGATCATTTGCTCAATTCTTTTACATATTGAAACAGCTATATTTGACATTAAACAAATGATGCTGCTCATGGGCAGATGTAAATTAAAAGATGTAAATTGTTTTTGAATTTTCACACATACCCGGCCGACTTCCTACTACTGACTAAATGACAAGCACAGCCACCTCTGTTGTGAATAGTTGTATATTGTTTTAAAGTTGTTTAAACTGGAAAATAGAAATGCACTGTGTTAAAATCTTCTTAATTGTGTTCATTTTTTAACATCAGGAGCTTATTGAGGTCGACAGCGAGATTGTCTTCGAGTTGGCTTCCTATATTTTACAAGTATGTTAATTTCCTTCTTGTGTATTTCTTCAACATATGCTTTGGTTGACATGGAGTGCTATTTTCTCATAAATGTTCATTAACCGTGTTATGCAAAGTCATATACCACATGACTGAGTGATTCCTCTACAACAGTGTCCCCAAGCCTTTGCTGGTTAAATGCATGGTTAAATGTCTTTTTGCACAGACCAGTCCTTAAGGTGTGCTCTACAAAGGTGTCTATCCTGCATGGTATTAGTGATTAGTGTATAATATGTTCTTTTAATGTCTCTGTTAGCTTTTGGTACAAAGCTGACTGACTTGTATTGTTTAGCATGTTTTCCTTTACCTAACAATTTTAATACTTTTTTCTATTTCTTTAGGAGGCTAAAGGTGATTTTACCAGGTAAGATAAAAACCTGACATGGGTTTGCAAAATGTTATCATTATTATTGTTATTATTATTATTATTATTATTAACAATACTATTAATATTCTTATAATTTATGCCACACTTAAAGAGATGGAAATAGCAAATATATGTATATATACAATATATATATATATATATTTAAATATAATAATAATATACATTCGTATAATATATTAATCTAGACAGAAAGCACTCATCTAACAGCAAGTCTTTATTATCTACTATAGTAAAATACTAGTGGAGACCTATTCACATTACACATACAAAAAGGACAATTCCATATCATTATAGTATTCAGGTGAATTAATATTAGTACAATTAATTAATATTAGTACAATGAGCAGACAACAGCATCATAATCTCTCCGGGTTGACGTATTGGTGAGAATCATTCACTTCTTCACAGTGCTGAACTTTGCAGTAAGTCATTCATTTCTGTGTTATGGCATGTTCAGCACATATCAGTTATTTTGTTAGAAGAATGCTAGAGATGGAGCTACCAGGTAGGAGATAAAGATGAGATTGATGGATGGACTGAGGGAGGACATGGAGGTAGTTGGAGTTAAGGTGGAAGATACAGAGAACAGGTTGAAATGGAAAACCATTTGCTGGGGCAACCCCTGAATAAGGGACAAGCCAAAAGGAAAAGAAAGAGTTATTCATTCATGTATCTTCACCTGTTTATCTGTTATAAAATTGTTCACTATGCAAATTAAAGAGCGTTAGCTCTAGGTTGATGTACCATAAATTCAAATGACAAACAAGGAGGAAGAGGAATTAAATAAAAAAAACAGAAGTAGATTCATGATCATATTTGTAATAGGGTGTTATTGATTCCTGGACAAATATATTAAGTAATTTTAAACTACACCTCTAATCTGGTTCAGTTTTTGTTTTTGGCACTCACCCTCATCCCCCGACCCAACCCACACACATTGAAATACTAATGTGAACCTCTTGATGCAGGTTCTCAGTCATCGAGGTCATGGTCAAGGTTAAAAAGTTAAGGCAACTGGACATTCAGTTTTTTGGAAAACATTTCACTTCTCATCCAAGAGGCTTCTTCAGTTCTAACTGTTAGTGGGGAGAACCAGAAGTTATATCCTGTGAGTGAGGAGAAAGGGGTGTTTCAAGTCCTTGGATGAGAGGTGAAACGTTTTCCAAAAAACAATGTCAAGTTGCCTAACTTAACTATTTAACTTTAATGTGAACCTCATAAATTGAAATTTTTTTACTGTACAAACCACTGTATGAAGTGCTGCCACAAAGTGACACATGGAGGCTTGTTATCATTCAAGTATCACAGCAGTTTCTCACTTATGTTCAGCGTCCTGTATTTCATCATATCCCTCATAAGCCCCCCCCACCGCTGCGAACTTACCACACCCCACACACTCCTCTCCAGGGTAGCCTGCCCCATTGTTTGGGTCAAAAAATGAGTCTTACTCTTTGCAAATAATTCCTTATTAGAGGTTTAAAGGCTATTTGTGATTCATCACAAGAACCAAACATACTTGGTATGTTCATCTCCACACTTTTAACGATGACACACAAAATCTCTCCCACATTAAATCTGGATGGGAAACACAAAAAACACCACTTCACAGTAGTTGGAAATTTCCAAAGGAAAGCCAACATGTACTTTTTTCTGGAGCTTTTCGTAACCATGCATTACCATAAAATGTCCTTTAATGGTTAGGATTCACCAAGTGAGAAAGCATGAAGACTGACACATAAACAGCAACTTTTTCAAGTTGGCTGTAAAAATAAATGTCGGAGGCTTTGGCTCTTTTAGTCTTTGACCTCTCAGAGGCTTTCCTCAATCCTCTCAGGATTGAGAGCGATGTTTTTGGAATTTGAAGACATCCTGTCATTGGATGTCTGTGAACTAAATCAGCAAGAATGTTTCTTCAGCTCCCTAAGCAGTCATTTCCTAAGTAGCTCCCTCCTTTGCCTCTCTTTTAAAAAAACTTAATTCACTTCTGAAGCTAGTGTCAAAGCTTGAGAATTAAGCATACAGAAAAAAAATCCTCCACTGGTTTACTAATTTACTCACTTTGGGAGTGTTTTGGATATATTCAGCTTAGACTAGACTATTAACTCCCCCACATGCTGATTATCCTAAGGTTTGCAGAAAGTCAGGTGTGCTATGCAGAGCTATTACGGCGTAGATATAGTAGTGTGTGATTTTTATATTTCAGCAATGATGCAACCAGATCTGACCTGAAAAAGCTCCCAGCTCTGCCCACCCAGGCCCTGAAGGACCATCCATCACTGGCATACTGGTGAAATACCCTTTTTATTAAGCAAATATCTTTATCAGTTTCCTTAGTCCAATGAAATATTTTGTAATATTTTCACTTGTTTTTTAATTGTCACAGTGAAGACCGGGTCATAGAACATTACAAGAAGCTCAGTAGCCAATCCAGAGGCCAAGCAATTGTGAAGTAAGTTAGTGTTTTTTTTTAATATAGGTGGTGTTTTGTTGTCTTTACCTGAATTATTTCTAGTTTAATTTCATGTTTGTCTTTCTCTTTTACAGTTATATGAGCATTGCAGAGTCTCTACCAACATATGGAGTACATTACTATGCTGTCAAGGTACAGTTTTACTGCATTGGCTTTGTTTTACATTTCTTCTACTCATGTGTCCTCCACACACATTCTGGCTTACTCCAGGACGTCAGACAGGCCATTTGGTATTTAAGGGTAGGGTGGAGCATGAAGTTATACCACAAACCTTAGTAGTGCTAAAAATATAAGGTAGCCACTTGCCACAAAGTACAAATGTCTTATTTTAACTCTTACTTTTTTATAAGACTTTTTAAGAATTGTCCATTAAAGAATAAATAGTTCTTCCCACTTTATACTTATAATTTATATAATAGCTTCAGTGGTTAGCGATGCAGCTCTGGAGGATTATAGGAGCCATTGTTTAAATTATTAGAAATTACAACAGTATCATAAGTAGGCTTGGTTATATATGTTATAATTAATATTAAATAATATAATTATTTGAAATAATTCCTATTTAAAGGGAAAATGTTGCATTTTTGGAGCAATAATTAATCTTCAGGACTCTAGTTTGTAGTTGTACTCACATTTCATGTTTTATAGCAATCAATTACACATAACACAAATATTTCATATTTTGGTTTGCAGGGCTAGATAACATTTTTATTCTGACAATGATATTAACACTCAAAATATATATTCATGTTTAGAAAGAATACTAACTCTAATTGTGAAGGCTATCCCTCTTTCTAAATCAAAGTTTTGCATTTTTACAGGAAGATATTACAAATTGTGTCAGATAACTAGAATGAAATAGCAAAAATTTAATTTTTGGGTGAAACATAAATAATTCATCAAGCCCCACAAGCAGTTGTGATGGGTTTAGCAAAACCATGAAAAACAAAAGCAAAACAGTTTTTGTGACATGCCAGTTTAAATAATTAGTTAACAGGATCCCACAAAATACAAAATGTTTGCCTTTCAACATGTAAGGTTCCGTCATAAAACTGTGTATGATAACTGAATTTATTGGCCTCCAACAACCCCAACTTTTAATTTGTACGTCGACATTATCTTGCTTAAAAACTATTTGCTTAAAAAACAACGATGAGGAGCTATCTTTCATCCTGCAAAGCATGTATAAGTGACATTTTTATTTCAAATTACATTTCTTATTTTCCCTTACAGTATGAAGACATTAATGTAGGTTACTACAATCATTAATGCAAAAAGTATAGATTCATTTTTCTTTCCAGATTCTTGCTTGAAATGGTAATACATTATATCATGTTTTTTAATACTACACCATGTATTTTAATACTGCTCATTGTTAATGCACAGTAATTTACATTCAGAGATTTTTGTGTTGTGTATTTCAGGATAAGCAAGGCATTCCATGGTGGTTAGGCCTGAGCTATAAAGGCATCTTTCAGTATGACCACCAGGACAAGGTCAAGCCCAGGAAGGTAAGATCTTCTTTAAGCTGGACCATTTATAATTTTCAAAGAAAATCTGTTGAATATTTGGTGCACTCACACTACACACAGCACTTAGTCACTACTCTCTCATAAGAACCATCTTTTCCTTCATGTCTATGTTTATTTGATGGTTTAAATGTTTAAGTCCATTGCCATCTGTTGAAGAATTTCCTCAGGTTTGCAAATGTTGCACTTGAATACAAGTCAAGGCAATTTTACTGCTGCTTTAGCAGCAGTCTCAAACTCAAATAAGTTGAGGGCCACTACCCACACTGTCATTTTGCCAAAGAGGCCACATTAGCAATTAATGTCCAAACAGAAGAAAAATAAATGTTCAAAAATGAAATAAAAAAATTGTTTCTCACTGTTATATAACACCTCAGACAAGTTTTGTAATACTCATCCCCAGCAGTGTCTACCACTGAGTGCATCCAACAAAACCCTTACTTTAGTATTGTTGACTTGCAGTAGAGTCCTTCTATAAATGCTGTGGGACCCGCTAACATTCAACTTTCATATTAAGGTGGGGGCCACAAAATATTTGTGGCCCACGGGCTCCAAGTCTAAGACCCCTAACCTAAAGGATGCCTTTACTGAATCTAATTGGATCAAATTTCCTACAAAATGTTTCTTTTCATGAAACTCATGGTGTGAAAGTTTACCCATGGGATTATTAAAGATGTATGAACTCAGAGCCATGAAAGGTATTTTGTTCGTGGCAGAAAGTCTCAGATCTGCATCAGGGTTTGTTCTGTGGAAGGTCAATGTCCTTGCAGTTGCTAAGCTCACATGAATCATAGAACGGTGCTTAGAAATGCCTACTTAGCACCACCTGCAGTTAAAAAAGGGGAGCTACAGTTTACTTTTGCCAACCAAAGATACCAGTAGGTGTAATAAACAGCATGCTTATTGAGTTTAATTTAAAAAATGACTGTTTGTGCATTTATTTTGACGAAAAATTTCTGAAAAAACTGCTGCTTATGATGACACACAGTAGGAAACATGTCCTCTCTATGCAACCCTAAGAAATTATGGCCAAAAAAAACACACAACTCTGT
Source organism: Paraplagusia blochii (assembly GCA_016785265.1). NCBI lineage: Eukaryota > Metazoa > Chordata > Actinopteri > Pleuronectiformes > Cynoglossidae > Paraplagusia > Paraplagusia blochii. Next base: position 20,178 of record JAFBJS010000102.1, read on the forward strand.
CTCACCATTAACAGTTTTTGCTTTAAATATTTAGTAAATTGTCCTCCACAGTATTTACATGTATGTGCTAAATTGCACGAATCTTCAGCTCCTTAAAAAAAATCCCAGTGCTTATAACTTCCAACTTATTCCTCCCTGTTATACATCTGTCTATTGTTTTCCAAGGCAGCTCAAATTCCTGGACCGTGACCTGTTTCTCCCTTTGCTACCCTTTCTTCTTATTTTAACTCCCTTTTCCCGTCATTGCATGGTACTACTTTATTTATTTTCTTTTGTTTGTCTGTTCTCAGTGGGTGTGGTCGAGTCTGAGTGTTAGCACAGACCACATTAGCTAATAGATACAGGTCTCAGCAGACAGGAGGAAATCAAAGGTGTTTTGTGAGAGAGAAAAAAAAGTGAGAGAATGAGAAAGAGGGAGAAACAAATCAAAGTAAAGGCACTAAAATTGCCTGGGCCACAATAAGTTTCTCACCCCCTTCATCATTCCTCCCCTGACCCCCTCTTCTCCGTCTCATCCCACACACAACACACACACTGCAAAGAACAGAGCAGGAAGCACAGTCCCTATGGGACAGGGGAGGGGTTAGGGCAATACAGGCAATAATGCCCCCTCCCTTCTTGAAGCTCACAGCAAAGCTTCAGGAGAAAAGGAAGCTCAACTTTACATGCTTTCTCTCTACCAATATATACATGGAAACTTCCCTAGAAATGGTAAACACCCACCATCTGAAAACTTTCTGTTTCCCTGCACCTGGGACCATTTAAGCCACACAAATACTACAGACTTGCTTTTGGAGAAGTCTTTCTCAAACAGCTGGCTTTGGCTCTTCATTAAAAAAAGACGCTGGTGGTTTGCTAAGAAGACTGAGAAGAGAAGAAAAAGAAGCAGAGGAAGGGAAAGCAGGCCTTCTTGCTCCAGAGTGAGGTCATTCAGCCAAGGGATCCACTGTGACTGCCTGGTCTGGACTTGATCACGGAGCTCCAGACGAAGTCCTCTTCTCCACCCCCAATTTCCTCACTATTGATGTCATTATGTCTTCTGATTTGCAACCATATGGACCTACTATTGGTGGACGGGGTTAAATGTTGTGTGGATTTACCGTGTAGCCCACGAAGAACATTTGTTTCTTTTAATTCTTAGGTGTTCCAATGGCGTCAGTTGGAGAACCTCTATTTCAGAGAGAAGAAGTTTTCAGTGGAAGTTCACGACCCCAGAAGGTAAATTTTTACCACAGACTTTACTTTATTACCACGATAATTGCATGTGGTTTTGTTATGTCCCTATAAGTTTGTTTTACAGTGTATTCATTATTTCTGCCTAACTTAACGGTATATAAGTGAGAAATAATGCTGTACCATTACATCTCTGTACCCAATCTGAACGTGGTAAGAATAAAGCAATATACATTACAAGGCAGGAATGCAGAGATTGGAATCTGAGTGGATACTTTAAAAGAGGGTGCCTTTGCAGTGCAGCTAAATATGAATGTGAAAATGTCAAACTAGAAGCTTGTTGAAGACTGGCATGTAGGCATGAGAATTCACACAGGTCAACCCTGGTGAACTCACCAAAGAATACAAAGAAAGTGACTTGTGTTTGTTTAACATGCAGGGGACACAATGTTATTCTGTGGCTTGAGGAGATTAGAAGGTTTAAAGGAGGAGGAAACAGCTGTAACAGAGTATAAAATGTTTTCTTTAAAGGAAGCTGTCATTTTGGGTGAGTTGGTTCTGTTGCTCAGTTACTAATGTGTTCTTAAAAAGGGATAAGTAAACAAAAGGAACATCGTGTGTGGCAGTGCCTAAAAAAGTCAGTCCTACTTTCTCCATGTTAACAGCTCTGTCCTCTGTAATAGTGTCTTTCAGTTTTAGTTGTTATTGAGGTGTTGTTTCATTCAGTGTATATAAGGAGGCTTTGTGTCCACTCTTACTGTAGGGCGTCGGTGACAAGAAGGACATTTGGTCACAGTGGCATTGCTGTGCATACCTGGTACGCCTGTCCTGTCCTCATCAAGTCCATCTGGGCCATGGCCATCAGCCAACACCAGTTCTACCTTGACCGCAAACAGAGCAAGGTCAGTAAATCAGTAGTTTACCCCATTCCACTGAGTTAAGACATGAAGAAATATCTATTTCTCAATTTCTCAAGTTTTTTTTTTATGTGACAGTAGAATGAATCAATGCCTCACCATAATTGCTGCGTTCTTGTCTTTGCAGTCAAAAATCCATGCAGCGCGGAGTTTGAGCGAGATTGCCATCGACCTGACAGAAACAGGAACACTGAAAACCTCCAAATTGGCGAACATGGGCAGCAAGGGGAAAATTATCAGCGGCAGCAGTGGTAGTTTGTTATCCTCAGGTCAGTGTTTGGGAAAAAAAAGTACTAGTTGGGAGACAAAGACTCAAAAAGAGACACTGTTATGATAGTATGTTTGAAGATGATGGCATGTGTGATGGTTGAGGCGGCAACTGAAAGGACAGAAACAGCTGCTTCTAGAGAGAGGCCCCCTGACTGTCATATACACACACTCACTTACATACTGTATATACACGTAATATCTCTGTATATCTGTTTTGTATAGAGCACCATGCTTACAATCGCACAGGTCCAAATCTGTCTTTAATTATTGCTAATTTAGCTTTACACCAACTCAGTTGTTGGCATAAAGAAAGACATTTACATTATGGAAGTATTGACTGTCATGTGTCTCTTTTCATTGTCCCAACCTTTTCTATATTTACTGTAGCTGTCACTGTAGTTGTAACTTCTTGATTGCTCAGAAATGGGAATGCAAGTCTTAGACTCAGATGAACTGAAGTTGCTGAGACCAAGACTTGAAATATGACTTCAGACTGGTCTTCAAACACTATAAGTTTGACTAGAGCCTTAAGGCTGGTAAAAAGTCTAGTACAGAACATTTACATGGGCAAATCAATTGCTCATAAAATTGGACATGAGGGACCGCTTCAGGAGCAGAAAGACGGAATGTCAATGTGAAGTAAGATAAATAACATGTGTAAATCAAGGTAAAATGTTTAGCCTTCTCTTTAGCCTTTAGCCACATAAAGACCATTTATATGGGAACTGTGGGCATTTTTGGAAAAGGCAGAATTTTAGTCACAATGCAAACCAGAATAGACTAATTTAGACTAGTTTGGTGGAACAGATTACAAAGCTGAAAGGGCAGCATCCTTTAGTTTGCCTATGCCTGGTCTATTATGTTATTGTTCTTTTTGAATGTAATAATAACCACGTCAGATTTTCCAATATTTTGACACAATGGCAAAACCAGTGGCATAATTTCCTCCCATGTGATTACATTACACATGATGTTACCCTTTTAGCCAGAGATAACAAAACAAAAAGTCATGAAACATGACAGTCAAGACACACAATAGATGAGTTAGTCATGTGGCAGAGTGAAATTGTGACATTTAAACCTGTGTTGGTCACTCTCTGGCAGTGAAGTTGTAATAATTCATTTTGGGGGTTTTCGTCCTCATTTCCAATTGTTAATGAAAAACAAATCAGGTCGCTCCTTTGCTCTTGTAATTGGTTGGACTAAACTGTCATAACAGTACATATATGTACTACTGGATGTACTGATATATTGGTTTCAGCTCACACTTTTATCCAAAGTGACTTACAGAGGAGGATTAAAAATATCAGGCATATAGTTCCCTCAGGATCCCAGGACTCACTGCTCACTACTCCATATTAATGTTGCATAAACAAAACTTGTTTGTTTTTTAACCACACATTTAATATGTAAGATCAGTATGTGTGTGAGAAAGACAAAGACAGAACTGTAAAGGGAAGTGAGACAGAATGAGCAAGAGAGAGAGAGCGAGATTGCTTCTCAAAGTCTTGGAATTTGTGTATTGTACTCTTTTCCTGAACTGCCTTTTCTTTGAAGAGCTTTTCATAAACACAACACTCACGATGACTTCTCTTCGACCAAATATCTGATTAAATTTCCTGTAAACATCCTGCAAAGTTAGCAGGTTCGTACATGAGCAATTAACACTCTTTGTCATCCCTTTTGTCAAGGCCACTTTTGACACCAAACCAACTTGCGCAGACACAAACACTCACAAATCTCTAAGTTTTGCCCTTGTGTCCTGTTCTGTCTGTACCCTACAGGCTCTCAGGAATCAGACAGTTCCCAGACAGCAAAGAAAGACATGTTGGCAGCACTGAGGGCCCGGCAGGAAGCCCTGGAGGAAACACTCAGACAGAGACTAGAAGAACTCAAGAGCATTTGCATCAGAGAAGCTGTAAGTGAAAGTTCAGACACAGATTTTTACACTTTCCTTTGTCCTTTGGGTCCAGGTGACATGTTGGCTGATAATATGTCGTTGTGTTGGTGTGCTAGTGTGCGTGTATGTAGTCTTACTTGCACAACTAGTAGTTTTACTAGTTGTGCCAGTCTTTTACCATTCTATAATTTCGGGACAAGATGCAAAACGTTTGCAAGAATGCTGGGTTCTACAAAACGCGAGGGACATCAGGAGTGGTTTAAGAATTAATTAAAAAATATATGTTACAGTCTTTTTGTATTCCTCTTCTGTAATTGCAGGAGCTGACGGGAAAGCTTCCTAAGGAATATCCTCTCGATCCAGGTGAAGAGCCACCCACAGTGAGACGAAAAATTGGGACTGCGTTTAAATTGGACGAGCAGAAGGTTCTTCCAAAGGGAGAGGTGAATCTCAAGTTTCTATTTATTCTATTCTATGACACGCGCAGATAAAGTTTGCAGTATTTGATAGAATCTGCTACATAATTGTCTGCCTTATGATTTGGTACAGCTTACAAGGCGCATACTCTTCTTGATTGTTGATTGATTAATCATTTTTAATGAAACTTGTTCATGTGGTATGACCAGGAAGTGGAGCTGGAGAGGTTGGAACGTGAGTTTGCCATCCAGTCCCAGATTACTGAAGCCGCCCGGCGTCTTGCCAGCGATCCTCATGGAAGCAGTAAAAAACTAAAGAAACAGAGGAAAACATCTTATCTCAGTGCACTGAAAAAGCTTCAGGAAATTGAGAACTCTATCAATGAATATCGTGTCCGCTCTGGGAAAAAGCCTACGCAGAGAGCATCCCTCATAATAGAAGGTAAAAAAAAAATATCTTGTACAATGAAAATCTCATTTTGAAATGGGTTTTATTACTTTTATCTCCATGTTTTACTTGTTCAATCTTTCTTTTTTTTTTTTTTTTTAGAAGCGAATATTGGCTCAGAAGACAGCTCCTTGTCTGATGCACTGGTCTTGGATGATGGTAGGTTGAGTCATTTAATAATTTCAGTGATTATTAAGCATTAACTATGTATTTCATAATTTAAATGTTATATGTTCTTGCTGATTGCTGAGTCTTGAGAGGATGTCAACACTCCCTGCAGATTCTGATACTCTCTGATATCTTTATTTGTCAGTCATTGGTGTGCTACAACATGGTTAAAATGCATATGATTTCCCAATATGTTATGTTTAGTGAAGTATTATTATTATTAACGTGTTGCCATATATTGCCAGAATAGTTCTCATTGTAATTCAGGTTTTTATTTACTTCTTTGTGTTTCAGATGACCCCCAAGTTACGGGAACCCCAACCTTCTCTCCTGTAGCTTCACCTCACAAGGGATTACCTCCTAAACCACCCTCTCACAGTCGGCCCCCTCCACCACAGTCCCTGGATGGCCTGCGACATTTGCACTACACATGCTCTGACTACGATAAATCACCCATCAAACCTAAGATGTGGAGTGAATCTTCACTGGATGAGCCCTATGAAAAAGTCAAAAAACGTTCGTCATACTCCAGGTACCAAGGGTTTATTTTAATACATATTTATAATATCTAATATAATAATCTAATAATTAGTCATCTATGGGTTTCCTTTTAGTCTTGTTAAAAACTTAGGAGGCAAACTACAACCTTTTGTGTCATTTTCACTCCGAAAAGCTAATTACAAAATGATCAAACCTACATGTTCTTAATCCGCCAGTTGTGTTTTGGGTGAAGGTCGCCCAGTGTCTGGTAATATACCTTTATACAGTGCATCCGGAAAGTATTCACAGCGCTTCACTTTTTATGTTACAGCCTTAATCCAAAATGGATTCAATGCATTTTTTTTACTAAAAATTCTACACAGAACACCCCATAATGACAATATGAAAAAAGTTTTGGTTTTTTTTATGTTTTGGAAATGTATTAAAAATAAAAATCTAAGAAATCACATGTACACAAGTATTCACAGTGTTTGCCATGAAGCACAAAATTACATTCAGCTGCATCCTGTTTCCACTGATCATCCTTAAGATGTTTCTACAGCTTAATTGAAGTCCACCTGTGGTAAATTCAGTTGATTGGACATGATTTGGAAAGACTCACACCTGTCTATATAAGGTCCCGCAGTTGTCAGTGCATGTCAGAGCACAAACCAAGCATGAAGTCAAAGGAACCGTCTGTAGAGGCACAAATCTGGGGAAGGGTACAGGACACATTTCTGCTGCTTTCGAGGTCCCACTGAGCACAGTGGCCTCCATCATCCGTCAATGGAAAAAGTTTGGAACCATCAGGACTCTTCCCCAGAGCTGGCCGACCATCTAAGCTTAGATGGCCGGGGAGGTGACTAAGAACCCAATGATCACTCTGTCAGAGCTCCAGCATTCCTCTGTGGAGAGAGGAGAACCTTCCAGCAGGACAACCATCTCTGTAGCACTCCCCCCGATCAGGCCTGTATGGTAGAGTGGCCAGACGGAAGCCACTCCTGAGTAAAACGCACATGGCAGCTCGCCTAGAGCACCTTGAGGACTGTCAGACCATGAGAAACTAAATTCTCTGGTCTGATGAGACAAAGATTGAACTCTTGTGTGTGAATGCCAGGCGTCATGTTTGGAGGAAACCAGGCACCGTTCATCACCAGGCCAATATCATCCCTACAGTGAAGCATGGTGGTGGCAACATCACGCTGTGGGAATGTTTTTCAGCAGCAGGAACTGGGAAACTAGTCAGGATAGACGGAAAGATGAATGCAGCAATGTACAGAGAGAGACATCCTGGATAAAAACCTGCTCCAGAGCGCTCTTGACCTCAGACTAGAGAGACAGTTCATCTTTCAGCAGGACAACAACCTGAAGATGGCCAAGCTTGTGGCATCATATTCAAAAAGACTTGATGCTGTAAATGCTGCCAAAGGTTCATCAACAAATTATTGAGCAAAGGCTGTGAATACTTATGTACATATGGTTTCTTGGCTTTTTTCAGCACATAATTCTAAAACTTTTTTCACGTTGTCATTATGGGTTGTTGTGTGTAGAATTTTTAAGGAAAAAAATAAATGGAATCAATTTTGGAATAAGGCTGTAACATAACAAAATGAGTAAAAAAGTGAAGCGTCTACAAAGTGCGGAGGAAAATAAGAGGGTTGAACATGAAACAATCAATACATGGTAATACCTACTTAAAAGCAGAGACAATGCTCTAATCAAACAGTATGTACGTATTAACATGATGTGACAATCCGACAACTATGTAGTCTCAGTTTTTGGGTATTTTTTTTTTCACAGGCGTTTTCCAAGCTCTAGTAGTGCAGATGTTGGAGGCAGTAATTCATTGCAGAGCAGCCCTATCAGGATTCTTCCTCATTGGAACTCACAGTCCAGCATGCCCTCGACGCCTGACCTGAGGTCTAGGACATCACACTACGTACATTCTACTAGGTCAGTTTCTATGACTTCTGGAGTTACTTTTTGGTTAAAATGTACAGTATTGGAGAAAACTATTCCAAATGGTACAGAAAATTTCTGCTAAAGTTTTGGAGCAGAGAAAACTGCGCTATAAATAAATATGTAGCTGTAAACCAACCAACAAGGACATTTTTTTTTGAGTCATCTGAGATATCTTATAATTGAAAGTAACTGTTAAAATAAACATGTTTATATTAAAAAATTCTATGTTTATGTGTTTTTTTTATATATATATTACATACATCTTGCTAAATATATACATGCATTTCTGTCTTTTTTTTCCTTCTAGATCGGTGGACATCAGTCCCACACGTCTGCACAGTCTTGCTCAGCACTTTAGAAACCGCAGCTCCAGCCTAGAGTCTCAAGGCAAGCTGCTTGCGTCTGACCCGGACACACACCCGCACACTCTGGGAACACTTGGCAGCCCTGACTTCTATGTGGGTCCAGGACGCAGTTCCAATGGCTCCGACCCTCTGGATGACTGTTCATCCTGCACCAGCCAAAGCAGCTCAGAACATTTTTACCCCGCCGGTCGACCTCCAAGTAACAACCCCAACTACTCCACCCTGGGGGAGGATTCACCCTCTAAAGCCAGGCAGAGGCAGAGGCTAAGGCACAGGTGGGGCCGTAGAAAGTATCTTGTAGTTTGAAGCCAGTAGCTTTAAATGTCAGTATATCTTTAATTATTGATATTGAAAGCTAAACAAAATTTTTTTTTTTCTGATTTGTTTTTGTTCAAACATGTGACCTGAAGTCATAGATATCAGAATATCATAGATATATCTTGTAACTAATATTAGACTAGTTATACCATTTATATTATTATAATCTTTGTAGGATGTTAAATATTTATTTTCCTTTCCCAGGTCTGCAGGACATCTTGGTTCTTCTAACTCCGGCTCAATGCCTAACCTTGCTGCGAAAAACGGCTCCAGTGAGGGTGTAGGTGCAGGCAGTATAGGAGGAGGTCACCATGGAGTTTACCTTAGCAGCCAGAGCCAGCCCTCATCCCAATACCGCATCAAGGAGTACCCACTGTATGTGGAGGGCAGCCCCAACCCTGTGGTGGTGCGTAGTTTGGAAAGCGATCAGGAGGGTCACTACAGTGTGAAGGCCCAGTTCAAGACATCCTGCTCCTACACAGCCGGGGGACTGTACAAGGAAGCTTGGGGCGGAGAGGACGGGGGAGAGGGCATTGGCCGACTCACACCATCACGCTCTCAGATCGTACGGACTCCATCGTTGGGGAGAGAGGGTAGTGGTGGAGGAGGTGGGGGGAGGGCAGCAGTGTCTGAAGAACTGCGGTGCTGGTACCAGAGGTCTTCGGGAAGTCTGAAAGAAAGAAGTCACTCACATTCGGGATCCACTTCGTCTGACACCGGATCACAGCAAGGCACTCTGGGACCTGGACGAGGGATTAGAGTGGGGACACTCGCCAAGGGCTCACCAGGTAGACAGCCTTTATGTTTCTGAGTTGACCCATTTTTTTTAGACACACACCTGGACAGACACAATGATTACCGTACACACCATATTTTGAGACAAGCTGTATGCACCCTATGTGTAATTTGTAATTGATTTGTTTTGCTTCTGAGACATCATGTGAATACTACACACACTAGCGATGGAGAAAGTACTTTAGATTTTAGAAAATAAAGGTGGCAACCAAACCAAGGATAAAAAAATATCTCAGTTACTCGTAAACGCAACATCTAAAATTATTAAGCACTTGTTATGAAATGTATTTTTAATTTGATTACATTCCTATTATGCAAAATTCACACTACATATGGTCTATTAACCATATTTTCACCTTGACTTGATAGACTAGATCAGGCGTGGGCAAACATTTTCTCTCGCGGGCCACAACTGTTTCCAAAATTGGACACGGGGGCCGAGTCAGGAGTGGAAAGATGGAGCATTTATTTAGAACTAAGATAAATGGCACGTAAAAGTCATGTGGAAAACCTAAAATCCTACATTTCTAAAAGCCTTTATCACGCTATTTACTGGGAAAACACAAACATTGCAGGCAAAGGGCAGAGATATAATGATATTTAAAGAAATTATTTAATTTGGATAATCTTGGCGGGCCGCATTAAGAAGCTTAACGTGCTGCATTTGGCCCCTGGGTGTTAGTTTGCCCACGCCTAGACTAGATGGTCGTAAGAATTAAAGAAACATTGTTGTAACAATAGGTTAAGAGTAGAAATACTAATCTCTGCTCCTGGATACATTGACGGTTGTATTTCACAATGATATGTTTTTTTTCTTCTTCTGCTGCAGCAAACAGCGACAGGCACAGGCAAAGAGCTGACTCGCTGACTTGTGTTGTTGTCATATTTTGTTCAGTCTAACTGAATGTCTGTTCTCCCTGTAGCTGCATCTCCCCATAGCCAGAGGAGTATGACTCCGTCAAGCGAACAAGCAGCCACACCTACACCCCCGTGTAGCCCACAACATATTCTCAAATGGCAGAGCAGCGGGTAAGGGAGTTCACGTAAAGTTAAGAGTAAACAATCTATGAATTTGTATTAACCTCTGACAGAATTTTATGATTAGTTTTTTGGTTTAATATATAATTCAGATGTTTCTGACACAACTCACACAACAGTAACAGTTGGGGTATGCCATGATTCACCCCCAAAAAATAATTTAAGAAATCAGAAGAGCAAAAGTAGTAGAAAAATTAACTATATTAATTAATTTAAATTATTAATCTTTTTTTTAATACCCAGTCCATAAGGGACGTTTATTAGAAATATGTCTAAGAATGGTGAAAGAAAAAAAAATAGATACCAAATTTTGATTTCCTCTAGTCAACAAAGCAATTTTTTTTACTTTTAATCTCACTATAGCTCGGCCAAGCTCTCAGACATGTGTGTCAGCTGATGTTGCTTGTCACGCTCGTGAAAAAGCTGTTACATCTTTGTTCTTACATAAATTGAAAACTGTCTTCCCGGCTTGACGTTTATATCTGTTGTTGGCGTAACGTGTGACTGATAACGGTACACCTGTGTTCTTTGTTTCTTCACACATTCTCTTTTTGTCTCTGACCTGTCTTACATTTAACACTGACGTTTCTGGCATGTTTCTCTGTCTGTCTGTCTGTCTGTCTGTCTGTCTTTACTAACCCTTCTGTCCTTCTGCATGTGTGTCCTCTCTCCTCGTCTAGAGGCACAGCAGACTGCTCTCCTCCTGAGGACGTCTGTCAGTCTCCCCCTCAGCCCAGCTCAGATGCATAGAGGTACTGTCTGTGGTCTCCGTCTCCCAGTACTCTAAACTTAGTATGTACTGCTGGAAACACAAAGCTGCAGCATGAAATCTTCTGCTGCGTTATAAAGCCAGGACACAGGTTTTACTGGATACACGCGCCATGTAGTTTGGTGATTTGGTGAGAAGTGACTACTACTGTAGCTGATGGTGGTGGGTTTTGTTTAAGTTTCACTTCTGGCTGTATGTGGGTCTGATCATTGCATGTGTCCTGCTCAGTGTGACTCACTTGCTATTAAATGTACTAATAGACGTTTACATAATCATTGTAACATGGATATTGGCCCTAACCACCGTTTTTTATGTGACAGCCTTTTGATTGTGATGCCTTGATGATCACAATATTGCAGTGTCGATTTTGACTCATTACTTGTCGCAGCTCAATCCAGGGAGCTGTTAGGAGCTTCTAAATAAACTACACAGAGTCTTTGGTTTAAGAGCAATCAGAAAAACTTTATTTATCCCCAAGGGGCAATTTGGGACACACACAGCTGAGCAGCATGTTAGTGCAGGCAAGGGAAATAAAATAAGATAGATAAAAAAAATAAAATAATATAGATATAAATAAAAGAAACATAAACTTAGAAACTTAGCTATGCCTCCTATCATGTACAGTATAAATAAGGCCGTTGGTGGCCTAGTGGTTAAGGAAGCGGACTTGGGTCTGCAAGGCCCCTGGTTCGAATTCCCCTACCGCCAAGTAACCACTGAGCTGCCTTGATGGTATCATCCCCACACACTGCTCCCCGGGCGCTGGCTCAGCGGGCAGCCCCCTACTCCCTACAGTAATGGGTAAAATGCAGAGGAATAATTTCCTAAAGGATACTCCTGAGGGATTAATAGAGTCCTAAAAATACTTGCAGTAAGAAAGTCTTGTTCCCTTATTCTAGAGATGGCTATGTTAACATTTGCTCATTTTGTATCCAGAATAACTGAAACTGCCACATACTGTGTTCTTCTTTAATAATAAGTTAATATCTTACAATAACTGAAAAAAAGTGATGTAAACTTGTCTTATAGTTACTGAATGATATCATCTTATTAGGCCAAATTGGAAAAAAATTTAAAAAAAAACGTAAACCACCGAGAATCTACACATCAAACTGTTTTTAATACAAATTTTGCTTAATATTTTTGTGTAAGATGCATTAGTTAGTAAAGGTATAAAGAACTGAAGTATCTGTATATGTAACTATATGGAAAAAAAAAACAGAGGCAGCCATGTTGTTGGACTCTTTTAGTAAAGTCAGCACGATGGTGCTGTCTGTTTCTCGCAGGCCCTTCAGTGACAGCTGTTTCCTGAACAGTCCCCTGTATTCAGAGCTGGCAGATGTGCAGTGGTACGGATCTGACAAGGCCAAACCTGGAACCCTGGTCTGAGACCTTCCTTCCAGGACAGTCCCATCGCCCTCTCCGCTGTTCTTCACTACTACCCAGTGACAACCGACAACCTCATCCCTGCAAAATCCTGCTCCGACCAGACTGTTGGATGGAACTGAAGCCTTTATCCTCCACATGTTCTGCTCCTTACACATTTCACCTCTTTACGTGAGGGTCAGCAGGTCTTGACAAAGGTTGGTTCAAGAAGACGGACTGAAGAGAGCCACCAAAGCATGGGAATAGTCAGCCTATAGCAACACTGAGCCCTATCCTAACCCTGCAGCACACAAGCAACAGACAAAACAAGACATGGGAAGAGACAGAGCACAGACGAAACAAAGTCAGAAACCCAGCATTTGCTTCATATCTTATTTTTGATCCTATAGCCTTTTTTTACTGCAATGCACTACCATCAAATCAGAACTTGATTTGAGTCAAAAGAGGTAACATTCACAGGCCCTACCTGTATTTGTCTCCTACAGTTAATTCAGAAAGAGGGAAATTAAGACAATAACACCAACATTCATTTGCAATTCAGTATTAACCCACCACCAAAGACAACTGCTGGATTACCCCGGTCCCACCTAATGAACTAATGCACAGAAAAGTCTCTCTGACTATCAGGATCATTTCTCTGAGGACTTCAGCATAAGAAGAAACACTGATCACGAACAGATTCATTTCACATTGTTGTTTTGATGGGATTCAGTTGTGGTTGTGTCGGCCACATGGGCGAATATGAACAGAACCCAAAGGCAGAGTTAAATTGGATTTTTCCATATTCTATAGTAGATTATTGTGATGACAGGAACATTTTTCTCTCTGTGTTCAGAAGCATATTCATACACCTGCTGACATGGTCACAAAAAAATGAAACATTCAATACGAGGTAGTTTCTGTGAGAGTAACACGACCCACCCAAGAATTTCTGCATCAGAATTGCTGACTATTTTTTAGCAGCAACTCATTGCAGGGTCTGTATAAAGCTCTGTTTAGAATCCATTTGGTCAAATGTAGAAGACTACAGGGACAAGTCCTCTGTATCGGTAACATTAAGTCAAACCATGGAGGCAGCCATGATGATGGACTGTTGTCATCCATCAGCAACTCCATTGGTCTGACACTACCACAAACCAAAATTATATAACATCCTGAAGAAGCTAGATCTGTATAAATGCCTTTCCATAAAGAACAGACAGGCCTTTTTGGAGAAGCATTTTGCTGTTTGCTTAACGTAATTTGGTTCTTTTTTTATGAACTTCTCGAAATTCAGGAACTTTGGATCAAGATGAGACATAACTTAAACTTTCATGTCTAATTTAAGAAAAAAAAACATTTTCTGACCATCCCTACAGTATTATTTTGTTCTAATCATGACTAAAGACACAGATGTGAAATTTTAAATTCATCAACAAAGATAAAAGCATTTGGGGCTGAGAGCTGAGGATCTTCATTAGAAATTAAGATATTGCTGAAAAAAGAAAAATTATCACATAACTCTTCCTTGTCTTTTTAGCTAGGTTTCAACTTCTGGTATCTGGTTAAAAAAAAAAGTGACATGTTTTTCACCCCAAGCTGCCAGTGTCAGTGCTGGCAGTGATGACTCTTGCATTTATAAGTACGCACCAGTGCTATTCTTTTTTTTATTTATTCCAACCCTGTATGTGTTGAGTTCATCACAGGAACTGCATCACCTTGTCTGTACTAAAACCTCCAGAGAGATACTCTAGGGCAGCAGCAATGCAGGTGGTTTTTAAATTCAATTTGGCATCACAGTAAATCTTCTCTGGTCTTAAAGCACAATATTAACAGTGTAAGAGCATGAGCTGCTATTTATTTGCTCTCACTTTTTACTGAAAAGTTTTACTTTTTGTCGAAGGCAACTCGTACAGGTGGATGTAATACCTGACACTTTTTTTTTTTTTTTTTTTTTCATGAACATTCTTTTTTTTTTTTTTTTGACACTACATTGATCATTCACATTACTCAACTCCGGGATCAGGGCAACATGAAGCCATAATTTAAAGTGAGAAACTATCTCCCATTTGTGGGCTCACGTGTAGCCACAATTTCTCGAGAATTCGAATTTTTGAAAAGGCGCTAAAAATAAAAGAAGCACACAACATTTTCTATTGAGGAGAATCATGTTTCAGGTGTCTCTAAATGTTTGTTTATCAAAGATAACTTAATTTTTGTCAAAAGTTCACCAGATTTATTATCTGTTGCTGTTGTTCTGAACACAACAGATTTTTAATCATCAAGGAGAGACATGTCAATGTCTCTCAAACAAAAACAGTTATGTAGACAACCTTATTAGAATGATGACCTACATCTTCAATCTTACCTTTTAGCTGTATTTAATATAATACTTGTGGTTTAGCATTTGACACAGCTTTTCCTGATAAAAGTCCGACACAATCCTATGCATGTCTTAGTGATCCAGACACTAATATCCCAAAGACATCAACACCACATTGTATTCATTAGCAGTAGTGTGTCCATTTAGTCACTCTCTGTGAAACATTGTCCTAATTTCTGACCTGATGAGCCCAATGTGAAAAAGTATGACATTTGCCATTTTTTTTCCAAAATACAATTTCTGTACTCTGGTTAGATGTTAGACGATTTTATAAAAGTCAAAATGATATGGACTCTTTAATCATTTCTTCCCGTCCTAATGAAGGGGGTATGTGAAGGTTTTGTGACGTTTCTAACATTGACATTCATTGATCTAACAATGTTCCGTTTTATACATATATATATGTCAGTATTGTTTTAATGTTTATTGTTTTTGACATTGTAACAACCCTTTCAGGTGCTACAACAATGACCAGTTACTGCATTGTCATCGGATGGAGAAAACAAATCCCTTCACTGTTATTGATACGTTCAGTACTGACGTGCAAAATTAAGCTTATTTTAACAAACATTTTAAAAGTAGAACATTTCTCCAGCCAAACAATAGAGCATGTGACTTTATTTGATCAGTTTGGTTCAACTGTAACATAGTAGAAAGGTAATTCCACAGTTAATTTATTCTTTTTTCTAATAAGAATTTGTATAGTAACTTTACATTTTTCAAAACTGGCATTGTAAATCAATGATGAATTTTCAAGAGAAGACGTGGTGGTTCTTGAGAGTAAGAAAAAAAATAAATTATTGATGAATGTTCTCAAAACGTTGTATTTGGTCATTGGTCATTTTCTACTTCCATTACTCAAACTAGGGGATGGGACTGGGCCCGGGAAACACATTGTGAACAGAATTAAATTACATTATATTGTATTCAAACATACGCTGTTATCAAAAGCAATTTATGAAACATACTTTTCATTGTTTCATTGCATCGGGGGGAGCACTTTCCAGTACTCCTCCCAGTGCCTGCAAGAAAGTGGGGTACTCCACACTGCTGCTCGGCTAGCGAGTTGGGAGGCAAGCCTACTCATGCACCGTTTTCACATGGTCACTTAATTCGGTATTCGCTGCGATGTGAAACCAGTTTCGCTCACCGTTTGCGTTCACATTACAAACTAACGCGCATTCGCTCCTCAACAAATGCGCATTAACTAATCCCCCTCTAGTCGGGGGTTTCGATACCGAATTAACTAATAAAAAGCAATAAAAAATAAAACGGTTGTCGCACCCCACATGTGTGTGAAAACAACAACACCCGTATTATTTTAACCAGCTCGTAAAATCCAGCGCATGCTCTATACACAATATACCACAATGCACCGCTATATGTTGTTGCGTTATTAGGAACAGGATTACAAAAAACGTCCTCATATTTTCTCTCCTTATCTTCTTCATTCGTTCTTTGTGTCTCCTTTTCATCGTATGTGAATGCAAAGTGAATCGAATGTGGATTAGTTAATACGGGATTGAATCCCGAATTACCTACTTCGGTATTCGATTCCGAATTGAATGAGAAAACGGTGCTAGTCTGCTTTCTTAACCACTGAGGCCAAACAGATGTGTATAAGAGGTCACCCACAAAACACTTTTTTTAATCTAGTTCTTTTTTTCATTATTCCCAGGAAAAGTGTTACATGATTATTAAAATCAAGTCTCCTAATCTTGAACATTCTGTGTTGAACGAGTCACTTCCTAAAATTAACTTTCCCACACACCACTTAGTTAACAGTTTCCCCCCTACAGTCCACACACACACACACACACACACAGACACACACGTCCCTGGAATGTCGGTATGTATTGAGGTCAAATGTCCTTATAAGCCACATTCCCCAACACACATGAGGACAGGGATGGAGATCCAACCGGGGGTGTGGGGTGTTACACTAACAAATCCCTAACACTTTTAACTAGAGTCACATTTTAACAAATTATTTAAGGCGTGTCTCTGTTTATGGCAGTGTTGGCTTTAAAAACATATTTATAGTTACAACAGAATTTCCCTGACAGTAAAATAACAAAGTGTGTTGGCAGGCACTTTTATTACTGTTGTGATAGGCCGTCCTATCATTTTGGGGAGGAGTCACTATAACTTCCTTGTGCTTGAAACTAAATTTTAAATACATACATAGAATACAGTGGGGCTTTTGGATACAAGTTTAATCTGTTCCTCATTAGTTGATCTGCTCACACAGTATCTCCATTGCATTTCCTCCATTAAAAATACTTCTGGTTATATACAAGATACGTTTAATTCTGTTTTACTAAAAGGTGATATGTTAGGGGGGAGTGTGAGTCAGACTAGATTAAACAAACCCAACTATAACAGCAGTGTTAAAAGGGAAGGCTCTTGAAATACAGCAGTGAGACATGCTGTGATGCATGGTTTAGATCAGTGCTTCCCAATCTTTTTCTGTTACACCCCCCCAGCAAGAAGAAAACAATTCGCGCCCCCCCAGCCCACCACCCACTCTCCGCCGCAACTATCAATAACAGAACTATTGTCTATAAAATAGTTCTAGGTACACCTCTGTGTAACATCGTATCCTCGTTAGCATAAAGAAACAAATAAGAGATATAGTTCAACTTACAAGGATGTGCAATTACACTTTATTGTAGTACGGCGGAGAAAAAAGCATGTACCCCAGGGTCACATGCGCCCCCCTCAGCATCGCACCGCACCCCCCAGGGGGGCCCGCCCCACACTTTGAAAACCCCTGGTTTAGATCATAGGTCACAAGAGGTGTGGAGATTTCTAGTTATTTATTTTGGTTATTGTTTTAGACTTGAGCAATAAAAAAATGTTCAAATATCACTCCAAAAAGGGTTTAGTTGTCAGCAACTGGACTTCTTCTTGGAGTTGGAAGACGTTTCATTCCTCAACTGAGGAACTTCATCTGTTTCTGGTTGTTTTTGGAGGGAACTCTAGTAGTTCTACTACTCTAGACCTCTCCCTTCATCTTTGGACAAAGGTGTGAAGAGTTGTTTTTGTCTCCTCACCTTTTTAGACGGAAACTGCTCCTGATGTTAATGAGCAGTTTTCTTATCACATGTCCAGATGTGAATGGGAGTCGTTGTTACACCCGTCTAGAGAAGACTGCTCTGGTATTGATGAGCAGTTAAACTTCCTAGGATGGGATCTCAAGGCAGAATGGTCTGTAGCAGACAGTTGATGGCGCAGACCTCCCCCTCTATTCAATGTTGGTCTTCGAATAGTCCAAGGTTCAAGGTCTTAAAACCTTTATCCAGTAGTGGAGGGAGTGTTCTAAAGGAGTAGAACTACTAGAGTTCTATCTGATATCAACCAGAAACTTATGGAGTTCCCCAGTTGAGGAACGAAACGTCTTTCAACTCCTAGAAGTCCAGTTACTGTCATATGGATATATTGACCGGGATGAATGAGGATCTTCACAGACGTTCAAATATCACTTGACAACAATAAAATACCATCTATAATGCACAATATTAATAATAATAATAATTTCTGTTCAGGCTTCTGAAGTCACCTTTGGAATTGGGGCTTATTCATTCATCTTCATCATCTTATCAGTGGTCTCAGGGGCAGCAGTCTCCACCACTGCCACCCAAATCACACTGCACCATAATGTCAGGCTTCCTGTGGGTGGTGAGTCCACTGGAAGTTATGTGAGTCGGGATGGTGCTATGGTCAGAGCACCTCAGTGGCAACCTGGCAGCTGGTGGATTAGAACCTGAAGCCTTGTGGACCCAAAAAAGTTGGGGTTTTTATTCCTCAAAAATTTCACGCATTCAATATTTTCATTTTATCCAGTGAGATGATGAGATTCTTCATGGCAGGATGCAAGGATAAGACATAAGAAAAAACAGATGGACAGTTAAGGTGGAGCAGTTTGGGGATGAAGTTAGAGAGGAGATGTGGAGATAGTGACGAAGTAGAATGAGTTGCCAGGACAGAGGAGGAGAGGAAGAACTCGGAGTAGATTGGTAGATGATGGAAACAAATACCTAGACACCCTGTAGCTGACAGAGTGGGAGCAGAAGAGGCAGAGATGATTCAGAGAGACAGTAAGCTGTGGTGAACCCAAATAAGAGATACCTCTACAAGACGTACGGTACCATCAAGGTAAGAGGTTCAGTTTGTTACTCTTCAATCAGTGCTGCTCACAGACCAACATCATAAAATCCTTATCTACAACTTGTTCAGTTACTCACATCCTGGTGATTCACAGTCCTTCTTAGCTACTGGTCAGTTCAAATTCTGAGTCACCCCCAAACAAAAGACCTCTCCATGTGGAGAAGAGGCTTCCACTTGTGTTGACACAGTCATCCCCTTGTCATTGTATCCTGGCCTCACTTCCTTCCCTTACGCCGTGTCCCGGCAGGAGAAGGAGGATATCCTGTGGAGTCAAACAGCAGAAAGACTTTGTATACTGATAAAGTACTGATGGTGACGGAGATGTTACTCATCGGTGCAGCAGAAACAAATGAAACACCTGGACTGGGACTATTTTTTTTTTTTTTTCCTGACGCACAATGACTATTGACAACTTGTCTTTCTTTAATACACATTTCAATTATTCAGATTATCAAATTGCGCAGACAAAAATAAGTGTCTGCAGATTGAAGATACTTGAAGTCTCACATTGTCCTGTTGATTCTTCTGTTCTTCAGCTGTGAGCCTCTGTCCATGATCCTATGTTGCTCTTTGTTTAATGCATGTTCCCATAGCAGCTCACGCAGCCGGGCAACAGCTGGAAGCTCTTAAGGAGACATGCCGTGAGAAACAAGTTTCTCTGTGACTGTGTTTTTCACTGCAAGGAATGCGCGCGTATGTGTGTGTGTGTGGTCCTGCTTTATCTCGACACATAGGGACACTGTTTGTCACAAGTTGCTGTTGGACAAGGACTTTTTGAGTTTCTGGAGACATTGTGCAGGTCTTATTATGTTGATGGGTATCTGGATGTTTGGAAAAAGAATGAAACCGTGGGAAATATGCTTCATATTTTTACACTTTGGTGACTATGCAGAGAGTGAACGCAGGATTGAACTTCAACTTCATAACAACTGTTATCTCAAGGCACTTTACAAACAAGCATGCATAAAAACAAGAATAAAAAAGAATATATAGAGATAGTCCCTGCCCTTATAGACCCTCACACCGGCTGAGGAACAACTCCCAAAAGCCCAGAAAGGGAAAAAAGGAAGAAACCTCAGGGTGATTGACAGTGGAGGGGATCCTCACCCAGGACAGACAGGAGGTATAACTAAACAGTAGCAATTAAAAACTAAATTTTCCTTAAGTCTAAAAATAAAAGAAAGGCACTATAAAGTCCATTCATGGTCCAATCAAGTTCCTATGCTCCATAAGACGAAGTCCAGGGTCCAGATCAGACAGTAGGGTGCTAGGGGAGTTGCCAAAGATGTCCTGTGTCTGGCCCAGGGTAATGGGATTCTAGGGAAAGAATAAAGACTCCGGGGACGCAAGGTCCCCAACAAGAGGTGTTAAGACTACCACAAACTGTATCTGCCTCCCGGACTAGAACTGGCAGCTGGTTCCAAAGTAGAGGGGCCTGATAACAGAAAGCTTTGGCTCCAAATCTTTCAATTTCCAATCAAATCTGATTGGAAATGTAATATGTCTTTTTTTTGTTGTTTGTCCATTATTATAATAAATCGTTGTGTGTTTTTGGCCAGGTGTATAAGAAATATATGATTTGTTGTATTGTTTATCAAACAAAATTAAATACTTAACACTTAACTAGAAAGTGATCAGCACAACATAGCTTGAGAAGCCAGGCTGAGATGGTTTGGACATGTTCAGAGGAGGGACAGTGGATACATGTTAACAGACAAAGGAGAACATGGAAATAGATTGAGCCTGAGCAGAAAATACGGAGATCAAGGTGGAAAATTGATTTACAAGCAGAAAGGAGAATGAGAAGAGGAAGAAGCAGAAAAAAAATCAGCACATGAATCATTCTCCAAAGTCACACAAATGGCTCATATGGTTGATAAGTAGAGATGCACAAATTCTTTGTTTGCCTCATCACACTTCCTGTATTGTCCAGGCTGTTTCAATGATAAAAGCCTTTTGGACGAAAAACCAAAGTTAATTTTCTTCCGATATCTAAACATTCCGTGCATCTTTATATAGTTATACGATCTATTATCACAGATAATAATACGAAATTAATGCATCAACAAAGACAATGTTGTCATGGTACGAACACCAAAAAACAAATAAAACGGTTTACGAAGATAGCTTTATTGAAGTTTACTGTATTTACATACATTATACATTATAAACAGAAGTCAAGTGAGCTGGATCAGTACAATCAGATCTTTGTTTTCATACAAAAAAAACACATTTGATAAAATTTCTCATTTAATAAAATTTATAATATCATTATAATAAAACATTTCTGGGGAAGAAAAAGGCTGGTTTGGGCCTGTGGACCGTAGGTTTGGCACCACTGATCCAATTGATGTACAATAATACAATATGTCCAGTCAACATGATAAAACCACAGCTAAATTTACAACAGTAACACATTTTCTAGAATATTAACAATTAGATGAACAAAGTCTGTTTGGGTTCAAGGCTTCATGCTGTAACATGGCAGCTACTGCTGACACCATCCAACAGCCTGGTTCTTGTTTCCTCCCACTGTGCAAAACATGCAGATGATGGACTAAGTTAATGGGAAGCTCCATATTTACCAGATGTTTATGGGTCTTTTGGGTCATTTCAGATTAGCTTCACCTGCTGGAAGACTTTCTAGGACGCACGTAGAAGGTAGAAGATAATAATAAATCTGAATAATCAATAAATAAAATAAAATGATGTTCAAAGATTATACTCTATATGCTCCAGGAGACCTTCATTTGTTTCTGTATCCTGTGGAAGACATTAAGGCAGTATTAAAATATCAGAATGAAAACATGGTTCATAAATATGTAAGATTAAGATCAATTTGGGTTTAAGTTTTTAGATTATTTTTTTCTCTGTTGAAGATTTACCTGCGAGACGTGACTGTAGGTTTGTCCCAGAGTAGGACTATAGCGACGCAGTCCTCTCCAGGAAAGGAACAGTACGTACAGTGACGAAAGAAAACACACAATGCTAAAGACTATGGAGCTCCACTTTGCAATATATGAACCAATCTGTTGGAAGACAAATGAAAGACAACACATTAAGGACAAATAACCAAGTGCAAACTGTCCACATTAATTATGTTGTGGAGTTTGAGTATTTGTGTTTGGAACTATCTATGCAGTGCAGAACAACTGTAACGAAAGATGTAAAGGAAGACATCAGGAAACATCCTGATGTCTTCCTTATATTTTGATATTTTTAGTTGCACAGAAGCAGACTGTATTACAGTAGCAATGTACAATAGCTTCGTTTTCCACACCTGCTGCAGAGGCTGAGACACAATACAGTTCTGGACAATTACCGTACCATGCTTGGCCCAGAACAGATTCCGTGTTTCCTTCATAATCCTGCAAGTCTACTTCAGAATCATCTAAATTTCCCTGAAGTATCTTCCAATTCCGTTTAAGAATTCTCTTCGTTCTCCATGTTTATCCATTATACACACACACACACACACACACACACACACACACACACACACACACACACACACACATATACATATATATATATATATATGTATAAAATTTTCCACACCTGCTGCAGAGCCTGAGTGGTTGTGTGTATGTGTGTGTGTGTAAATATATATATATAGATATACAGTATATATATATAGACATGGAGCTACCAGGTAAGAGACGAAGAGGAATGCCAAAGAGGAGATTTATGGATGCAGTGAGGGAGGACATGGAGGTGGTTGGAGTTGGAGGTGAGGATGCGCAGGACAGGGTGAGATGGAGGAGGGTAAGATGGGAATTGTTGACTCGCTGTGGCAACCCTGAAAAATGGGATAAGCCGAAAGGAAAAGAAGAAGATATACAGTATATATATACATACATATATATATATAAATATATATGTATATATATATATACATATATTTATATATAAACAGTATATACAGTATGTGAGTCAGTCTCAGGGGTTTGGTGGAGCTGCGTCAAGACACCGTGGGGGTCAAGACACACCGACCCATAGGGTTCGATGAATACGCATATGAAACTGGTGGGGTTCGGTAGTACCAACAAGATTAAGAACCACTGTATATATATATGTATGTATATATATGTATATATATATATATATAATATACTGTATATAAAATAAACAATATATTTAGGCTTATCCTTATTATCCTCATATTTAGGCTACAAAACTGACTTGAGCCCATATATATTTATCTGTGTGTATATATGTGCATGTGTGTATATATATATGCAGGTGTGTGTGTGTGTGTGTGTTCGATGTATTTTTAATTAGGACCTGGACGTGGTCATGAGAATATAAAAAGGCGTACACACTCACCTGCTGGTTGGTGCTTGGTGAATGGTGTTGATCGGATAATTTTGGTCTGAGATTATCAGCCAGAAGGACAGAGAATCCAAAGAGTAAACAAAACACGTCAAGAAGCACCAGGATGATGATCTTTTGTAGACAAATAAAAGATTCCATGAGCAATCAAGAAAAACATCAACATTATTATCCACAAGTTGTCAAAAAAAAATGTAATGTTTACTTTCAATTTCTGCATTCTTCGTTGGACCTCGATGGTTAGACTCCCAGCAACCACATACTGCAATGTCACAGTTATACAGTTATACAAAAATGAAAAAAATACACTGTAAATATTCCTTTCCATGTATCAAATGCAGGGGCAGTGCTAGGGTCCTCCTGGCAAGATATCGCTGGGGCCCCCACCCTATCAGTGCCCAAAGCAAAATAAAAAATGTTTTTAGACCAGGCCACCTAGTGGCTGAAGTCCCAAGCAACTGCCCAGCTTGCCTGTCTTCAAGTGATTATGTGAAATGTTATTTTTTGGGACCCTTGAATCTGGAACAGTCACTTAATATTATCAACATATGAGAAATTAAATCAGAAATAAAACACACATCAGTGGTATTTGTCTTTATCTGTAGCCTTTCCTGATCCTTTTAATGTGTTTTTT
>JAFBJS010000102.1:44175-93573 GCA_016785265.1 Paraplagusia blochii
TCTGATATATACAGTATATATGTATATATATATATATATATATATATTATATTAGATAAATCATATACTGTATATAAAATAAACAATATATTTAGGCTTATCCTTATTATCCTCATATTTAGGCTATAAAACTGACATCTTGAGCCCATATATATTTATCTGTGTGTATATATGTGCATGTGTGTATATATATGCACGTGTGTGTGTGTGTGTGTGTGTGTGTGTGTGTTTTCGATGTATTTTTAATTAGGACATGGACGTGGTCATGAGAATATGAAAAGGCGTACACACTCACCTGCTGGTTGGTGCTTGGTGAATGGTGTTGATCGGATAATTTTGGTCTGAGATTATCAGCCAAAAGGACAGAGAATCCAAAGAGTAAACAAAACACGTCAAGAAGCACCAGGATGATGATCTTTTGTAGACAAATACAAGATTAAATTAGTAATAAAGAAAAACATCAACATTATTATCCACAAGTTGTCAAAAAAAAATGTAATGTTTACTTTCAATTTCTGCATTCTTCTTTGGACCTCGATGGTTAGACTCCCAGCAACCACATACTGCAATGTCACAGTTGTACAGTTATACGAAAATGAAATAAATAGACTGTAAATATTTTCCTTTCCATGTATCGAATGCTGGGGCAGTGCTAGGGTCCTCCTGGCAAGATATCGCTGGGGCCCCCACCCTGTCAGTGCCCAAAGCAAAATAAAAAATGTTTTTAGACCAGGCCACCTAGTGGCTGAAGTCCCAAGCAACTGCCCAGCTTGCCTGTCTTCAAGTGATTATGTGAAATGTTATTTTTTGGGACCCTTGAATCTGGAACAGTCACTTAATATTATCAACATATGAGAAATTAAATCAGAAATAAAACACACATCAGTGGTATTTGTCTTTATCTGTAGCCTTTCCAGATCCTTTTAATGTTTTTTTTTTACAGAACTACTAAAAAAAATGTATGTGCTATAACACACATACTACAAATCCTACCAGTATATAAGCCCTATATACTGATGGGCCAACTCTAGTACATATTTGAAATGATCTTAAAATAATTACACTGCGGGCCAGATCTGGGCCCCGGGCCTGAGTTTGACACCTGTGCACTAGAGCATTGTCTCACAAAAAATATATATATATTTTTTAGGTCATCTCTTAACATCTCATCATGTTTCCTCATCATGTTCAATAACAATTTTTATTTAGTTTAAAACATGATTAATACTAATTGTTTATATATCACTGGGTCAACAGTCAAATGTCCTTATTTTCAATAATGGTCAATGAATTAGGGATGTCCGTTAATTCGGGTCACATTGGGTCTGTTACACAGTTAGTAAATCAAACAAGCCACAAAAATTAATAAATAAACTGTCGGTATTATAAATTATTCCCTCAAAATAGAGTAATGTTGTACAGCAGCAGCAGGTACTACAGTATATACTTCAGTATTTGAATTCAAACTCAGGCTAAGGATGAAAAAGGGTGCGACTTATAGTCCAGTGCATATGGTAATCATTTTTTGGTTCAGTTGACTCACAAAAAGGCTTGACCACACAGGTAATGAGACAGAGCAGCCGTAGCTCACACACTCATGGATGACTGCGGTTAGTATGCACACCAACGCACTGAGGACCTGGACCACCTAGGGAGGACGAACGCCGATCATCAGCGAGAAGGACAAGCCGAACAAGTCAGGATAAAATTCTCACTCTGTGAACATCTCACCCCAGTTACCAGCAGCCTGGTGTTCACCACGGTGCCAAACCATCGATGAAGCCTGGCACTGTGTAACTCTGCATGACTGGCCACCTGATCCTGTTGGCGTGGAACAGGTGAATCTTTAAAGAACACCTGGTACAGCCCCTCCTGAAACATGTTCTGTCTCATCTGGCGACCAGGGGAGAAGAATGTGTTTATTTTCCTTCAATGAGAAATATCAGACCCCGACACAATTCATATTTGACACTTACCTTTCTTGAATGTTGTCAAGCATTTACGAAAAATTGTCAAATAACACTGAAAACGCGTGAAATTTGCTGTAAATGATTTCGATTTGTTGACTCAAACGCCTGTCTTTGTTGTATTGCACTCTTTCAGAGGAAGTACAAAGTTCACTGAAGTCTGTGGATAGTGATTGGTTAAAGTTCAGCCTGGAAAGAAACTTGAAGACACAGCTACACTTATAACATTGTGTTGTGTAGACCGCTTTAACTCTCATTGCTCAACTACTTTTTTTGGTGACTAAAAAAAAACGTTATGTTTTTTTTTGTGGTTCTTAAGTTTCTATTTTTGGGGGGTAAAAAAGTATCAAAAATGTTGTATACTGTTAAATAAATGTGTCATGATCACTTTCTTTGTAGTTTTAATGTTCTGATAATGACACTGGCCCCAAAGACTAACTTTACAGTGTTAAGTTTACTCTTAAGTTAATAAATAATAAAATATTTATTTATATTATTTTAAAAAAAAAATCATTATTTGGCTGTGTTTGCAACTTTAGTAGTGATTCATATATTAAAACATACAATTTCACTTTTCTTTTTACACTGTCCGTCAATAGGTGCACTATGGACTTTTCTATCTATTAATCCTGTAACACTGAAAACTTACATTAAACTGACAGCCTTATATATCAGGTTATAGGTATTTTCCTTTACTTCTGTTTCTTCTGTTTTACCACAGCAAAGCATCCTTTGCCATCAATCTCCTCTTTGTCGATGAAGGTTCTCAGTCATCCAGTTCATGGTCAAGGTTAAAGAATTGATTTAGGCAACTGGACATTCAGTCCAACTGAATGTCCAGTTGCCTAACTAAACTCTTTAACTTCAATCTCCTCTTTGTCTCCTACCTGCTAGCTCCATATCTAAGATCATTCTTCTGCCAATATAACCACTGTCCCTCCTCTGAACATGTCCAAACCATCTCACCCTTTGCTTCTCTAGCTTTTTCTCCAAACCTTCCTGTCTGTGTTGTCCCTCTAATCACTTCATTCCTGATCCTGTAAGAGTGACAAGATAACTTCTGCTTCTTCCTTAGTTCAAGTAGATGTATCAGAAGCAACATACAGTATCTGAACCATATTCATACTGAACAAAACAAATGTAACCAAACCATTTTGGGGAAAAAAAAAAACTTTATTTTTGCATTAATGTTGTACAAGGGAACCAATGACAAGGAACAGAATGGAAGATACAGAATGTATGTTAAGTGCTTCATAATGTATGGATAAAAAAGTAACATATGAACAGTATTTCTCTATTTCTATTTTTCAAAATTTTTTAAAACAATTTTCATTTGCAAAAGCAAATGGTTGATTTTAGGGATGTGGGATTTAGTTTTTTTTATGAGATTCTGATTTCAAAACCAACTAGTGTCAAAATACAATAAACCTTACCTTTCACTTTAAAAGTATTTTTATGTCACATCATCTAGATTGCACCCAGGTATTGTGTGATTAAATTTTCATTATTAGAGTCAAAAATATCTTAATGATATTGCACCATTATTCTAATATTGTCATCCTTAGTTGATTTGTGTTAAAACTATCAGCAACTGTCTGTAGCCTCAACCTAATCAGACCAAGGATGACAATACGCAGCCTATTTACACATTAAATATATTATATTCAGTGATAGCCTAGTGATTTAGGAAACAAACTAGTGTCCAAAAAGCTTCAGGTTCTAATCTGCCAGCTGCCAAGTTGCCACTGAGGTACTTTAAGCACAGCACCGGATTCTGACCTTTGATTTGGTTGGTACTTGTGGAGATTGCTGCCACTGTGGTAACAAATTATCGCCTGAAGATGAATGGATGTACAGTCATGGAAAAAATGATTAGACCACTCTGCTGTTTTCTTCAATTTCTTGTTCATCTTAATGCCTTGTTCCACTAAAGGTTTATCACCTGGGGGAAATGTGCTTTTTGTCACTGTCAATAAAACCATGCAAAATGGCCCGAAATCAGCTCTGAAATTAAACTTAATTATGAGTCTTTTTTGTTGTTATTATATTTGTCCGGATTAATGTAGATTAAGTGGAAGCAGACTTTTCAATGGACAAGAAATTAAAGAAAGAGTGGTCTAATATTTTTTTCCATGACTGTAGATATTAGATTTAGAACATAAACCGGCTTGTAACTATACCAATGGCCAATATTAAAAACCTTGTTGTTTCAAACATAACATACTGTTAACTTTGTTGAGGTCTGTCTTTGCCATGGTTAAAATATATGACTGTAGCAGTGATGTCGTCCCTGTACAATCGAGCAAAGTCTTCGGGCAGAGCCAGCATACACGCCAGTCTTTCATTGCACAGCTCCCCATACTCCCCTGTGCCAAGAGCGTGCCTGATGAGGTGTGTTGCAGCATTGACGTCCACCGCAGGAGAATCACGGGCTCGCCGTTTCATCAAAAGTTTGTGCATTTTGCCTAATTTCATACGCTTCTCAGATGGAGAAACAGAAACCTGGAAAACAACAGGTAAACACTGAGTGGTGAGATGCTGTTGTTCGATAAGAAAACATAAAAAAAAAAAATCCTACCTGCGAGTGAATTCTACTCTGATGTTCACCAACCAGCCGCACGGCTTCCTCACTGCGCAGCTCATCCCACAACCCATCGGTTCCTAGAATTAAGAAGCAGTCTTCGGGGCGGAGTTTGTGAGACATTATCTCAGGAGTGGCATCCAAATAGGGAGGGGTTAAGTAGTTGGGTAAACTGTACTGGTACATGTGGAGAGAGTTCAGGTCTTCACCAGATTCCAAACTAGAAAAAACACTCTGTTGTAACTCACAACTCCACTTGAATTTCATGTCACCAAACGCACGGAGAGGCATCAGAACCTTAATGGGGGTGAAAATCAAAGACGGGTAAGTTAGGATCTTCTACTTGCAAGTTTATGAAGAAAGTAAGTCTCCATGTAAAAACTTCTGCAGTCTGTCCCACTCTTAATCATGCTAAAGAGAAATAAGAAATTATAACCATAGACACTGGATGTTTGGTCAATGCAGAGTCTCAAGTAAAAAAAAAAAAATCTCACTCCAAGCAGGCGGTCATCTACGATCACAGTGTCTTTCTCAGACGGTGGATGCTGAGCTCTGATTCTTTCAACCTCAGCCTGGTTTTTGGAGTTATGGTCCTGGGAAAGTTCTACAGCGCTCCATGAACCGTCTGGCGTCCGGACTCCTAATACAGCGCGGCAGTCACCGGCATTTGCCACATGAATTTCATCTGCACCAACATGAACCACGCAGGCTGTGCAACCAGCAAATGCTACCTGGATATAGGATGACAAACAGATACATTCATTAGAACATTAGTTATGAATTGTCAAGAACACTTCTCATAACATTCTGATTACGACTGCTGATAATCACACCTATACTCTGACCCATTTGCCCTTCTGACAGCACTTCCCATGACTGTCTTGCTGCCCAGCGCTAGGGTAATTCTTTTACAGTGGTTCCCAACCACTGGGCCGGGGGATGGTACCAGTCAGTGGGTGAACTGGTACCGGGCCGCAGAGATTGTTTAATGTTTCCTTTTGGCCCCATCTGTCTATTACTTCCACTTGATCCGTACTCATATCAACAAAAGAACTGACCAATAGAATGGCTAGGATTCCATCATCAATAATGCAACTATATTTGATTAGGAAATATTTTCTCAGTGAAGACAACAACAATAAACTCAAAATGACGCAGAGTCATTGATACAAGATTCTAACTTTCTATACCGGTCCAGTAGCTGAAAGTTATAGTCTGTGTGCACTTTAGAAATCCTTGTTGTGCCCATGCACAGTTAATTTGGGTAGGAAGATTTTATAGGTAGGACAATATTTCAGAACACTGGGAATTACATTTTATTAAGGGGTATTTATTTGCCGCAACTTACCAACCGGTCTATAAAAATAGAACAAGATATTTAACTGGTCTGTGGTGCAAAAAGGTTGGGGGACAGTGTTCTTTATCCTTCCTAAAAACTTGAGTCCTACGTTTATGTTTTTCACCTCAAAATTGTACATCTATTTAAACAACAATAATAACAAAAATAAGGGAATACCAATAGATGTGTTGTGTCACAGCACCTGAATAGCAGTGCTTTTTATCAGTTCATCTGAAAGAGGGAGTTGAGCCTCTAAAGAGATGTCAGAATCCAAGCGTTGGAAGGCATATTGTAGAGCGTCATGGGGGCTAAAGGGAGGAAAAAAACGACATACTTTTAAAATAATCCAGAGACATGTAGTAAATAAAAGTAGATGTGCATAAAAGTAGTGATAAGGATTTCTTGAATAAAAGCAAACATGCTTATTTACCTCATGCCGTTATCATGTTCTTCACTGTTCAATAATTCCTGCCAAAAGTCTCTAAGGCGCTCCATGGAAAACGACGGAGAATTAAAGTCGGAGTGGTGACCATGCCATTGTAAGACAGAGGGAACAGGTCTGTCCTGAGAAACGCACTTTTCAAGCTCCTCCAAACTCTTCTTTGGCATCAGGGCAACAGCTATGTAGGAGAGGAGTCGCTCGTTGACAGCTTGGGCGCACGCAGAGCCCCCGTGGCCATCAAAGACCCCGAAGAGCATGCCTTTAGACTGGAGAAGTTAGAAGGAATAACACACTTAAATAATGCCTGGTGTTTATACACAAATGTGGACACAGAGAGGACAAGCTGGTACGCACGTGAATGCAGGTGGCTGCACTATAGCGGTCCTCATTAGGGGTGTTAGCAGCAAGGTGGTTGCTCTCAAACTTCTCCACAGCACTGTCACTGTTTGGAATACACACAACCTGAAATAGATAACAAACATGAAAACACACGTAGTAGACAAATAAAAACATGTCGTATTTTTCTGACTATTAGTCCCTCCTGGAGTATCAGTCAAAAAATGCATAATTAAGAAGAAAAAAACATATATAGTTCGCACTGGAGTATAAGTCGCATTTTGGGGGAAATTTATTTGATAAAATCCAACACCAAAAACAAACATGACATCTTTATTTATTTTAAAATAAAAAAAAGAGAACAGGCTGAATAAGTGTATGGAATACTAACGGTACATGACAGACATGCCTGGTAATGTCAGTAATGACGTAACATATTAAGAGTTATTCAGATAACTCTAGCATAAAGAACATGCTAACAGGTTTGTAATCTGCAGAATATGACTTTCTTTTCAGTGCCATTTTGTTTAGCCCTTCTCAGTTGTATTTAGAACGGCAGTGTTGAAATTATCAACACAGGCCTAGCGCGCCATCTTGCGGTTTGTGTGAAAAAAAATTTACATTTTACATGTAATTGTTCCCACATAAGTCGCTCCTGAATATAAGTCGCATCCATGACCAAACTATGAAAAAACAGCGACTTATAGTCCGAAAAATACGGTAAGTAGTGGCTTTAGCAGGGAGACATATGTAATTTAATAGAACCTGATCAGCAACTAAACAATGACAAATAACAAACATGGCTCTGGAATAGAAATGTTTGTCTGACCTGATTAGAGGAGCTTTACCTGTTCATTATATCGCAGAATACTGTCAATTTGGACTCGGCTTAAATGAAGATCAAGATCTTGATAAGTTGAGAACTTCTGCCATCCTTGTGTGCAACGTCTTGACACTTGACCACTGAAGTGAAAGTTATCTGAAGTTAAGGTGCTGAGGGATCTTGGGAGTCTTTGGTAGGCTGGCCAAGGTGGAGACAACTGAAGTGCCTCAAGATGGATGTGCTATATGAAAAAGATTTTAGACGTGAATACTTTGTGTTAAAGTCTAAATAATGTACAGAAAATGAATGAACAAACACAATGAATTGACAATTAGCGCACAGACCTGAAAGGAACGAGTGAGAGAGTGGCGTGATGCTTTTTGAAGAACGCTGGTGAACACATGCCACATCATCTTCAATGCAACACACTCAGAGGTGTGTCACAGCCTTGTCATTACCTCATTCAAGAAGATCTTTGTTTAAAGAAAAAGCTCAATGATTAAACTCATTTACAACTAAATGTTATTAAAATTGACTTTGGAGTACTAAAATCAATATTCCCTTGTTTTTATATACGGCATCTAAAACAGAAAACACAACATTATAATTATAGAGCATTACTAAGTGGACCTCAGTAATAAGCTGGTAGATTCAAAACAGAAACACTTCAGGTGCGTTTCCTTTGCCACCATAAGGATTTCTCATATCTCATTAGTAAGAAAGGCTTCTGTCAAACATTGCATTAAACATAATTGTTAAAACTTTGTTTTTCATTTGCATGAAAATAAAGAGCAGACATATTGAGTTGTTTAAAGATAATTGTGTCATCTTTTGTCATCTCGACTCATTTGTCATCTTATCAGGCAGTATGTGCCAATGAACCGATATAGGTTTTGACACATATGTGTTACAGTAAACAAATTAACGAGAAAATGCTATGTTTAGGAATAAACAAAATGGATTCAGCGTTCATTCGAAATTGTAGATTTCCCCTTTGCAGTAAAACCACACACGCTTAATATTATTAAGCTTAGTGTTTACACAAACAACTTAACGCTGAAGCCAAGCATCAAAGCTAAAGAACGTGTTGCGAAAATGCACGTTAAAATGAGTCAAAGAAACGTTAACAATGCTTGTACTGTTTTTACTTATTATTACTGCTGTATTTTTTTTTAATCATCACTGACAACTTGCAGAAAAAACATATTCCAATGCTACTCATTTACATGGTCAACGGCATTATTTTCTTACCCATTATAACTCACGAATAATTCGGCTTTCATAACACTAACATCAGTGAGAAAAAACAACGCACATGGGCGTCAGATCGGCGCATAACGGTGACCTGTAAACTACGGAAGCCTCTTGCTGTCTCTGTTTTACTGATTGCGCTTACTGTACACCTTCAAACACAAAAGGCAAACTGCGAGACATGTGTCCAGGAAACCCGGAAGTATTTACTAACGTCACAGTGACGTGTGAGGCGAAGTGTGTTTCTTCTTCATGTTACATACGTGAAGCTGTAATTTCGATTTTTTTTCTATGCGTGCTATCACAAATAAATATTAATTAACGGCCGAGACGATAA
Organism: Paraplagusia blochii; assembly: GCA_016785265.1. NCBI lineage: Eukaryota > Metazoa > Chordata > Actinopteri > Pleuronectiformes > Cynoglossidae > Paraplagusia > Paraplagusia blochii. The sequence continues at coordinate 53,252 of JAFBJS010000102.1, forward strand.
GAGACACGTGGGGAACCAAAATATAACTTATACTCAATGCATATTTAAACTACTTTTCGTACAAAATACTTTGTCTCCCTCTAGCGGTATACACGAAATTTTCTAATTTAGCCCTGGTTTCAACATTGAATTTATGTACCATTTGTGGTATTTCATTAAAAAAAATGTAATTATTAAAAAAAATATTCACTATTATCACAACAATTATATTTTTATAACATAGGCTTATGACAAGAACGTGTATTTGTCTATTGAGTAGAGAGGAAAGAAAGGACCACTTACTCCTGCTGGAACTGGTTCTGGACCTGATAAAAGTACTCAGAAACACGACTTAATGACAATATTGATACCGACAAAACAAGAAAAACAAGAATGAAATAAACGACTGTAGTTAAATGGTTAACGTACTGTATCAGCAATAGCACATGAAAAAAACAAGCAAAGGCAGAATAGAAAATGTAATGATTTGCGAATAAAGCTGATATAAATTGGGTTTACACTTTCGTCAGCATCATAACAAATTAAACTATTTAATTTACTGTCCATTTAAGGCGAAACACGGATATGATTGACACGGTAATAATTGCGGGCAATGCAGGCAGGCACAAATTACGCAATAACCGCTTGTTTTGAGAGCAGTGGTGACTAAAATAATAGTAGGGAAATTTATAGTAGGACAAAGGAATATTGCTGCTATAGTCTTTGATGGTTTGTATAGATACGTGCTTTCTTGACCTCGTACAGTGTATTTAAAATTGTATAAAAACGACATTTAACATTAGCACATCCCCGTGGGTCACCCTTTTCTTTACAAATGGTATTAGCTACGAAGCTAATTCGTCAGCATCGCCTAAGAGTAGCTGAACCCTAATTTGATTAATTGAAATCACTTTTGCTATAAATTAAGTTTTGTTGTATATAGGGCGTGATGAATAAAAATGAAACCTACGACAAGAAGCCAAACAGTAAGTGCGTTCTTTATGTAAATGCATAAGTTGGACTTTTAACATTAGTAGCAGTAGTTGTACTATTAGTATTTTTCAATGTGTGTTCACGATTAATATTTGCACATATAACAATTAACAGTTCGTCTGTATTTGAAATTACCGCTATATTTTGTACAATTCTAATTTATTAACAGTTTATTAAAGTTTTCTTTAAAAGTTCTTTAAAAGTTAAAGACCAAGCTTAAATATCACAATGCAAACTGTTCTACACTGCAGATAATTTTAAAGCCTTTTTTTGTAAATATTGATGTACCTAGAACATGTCAATAAAATTTTTAATGTCTCATGTCATGTGTTTTATTTAATTACTTTTTAACAAGATTAAGGCTAATGGCGTTTATTTTCTTTCAGCAACTAGGACAGATCTCAGCATGCTGCTGGAGTGTCTCAAGTTTCAAATGAAGAGTCCAGAGCTACAAAAACAAGCTCTTCTTACCATTCAATCAATCTGTGAAAACAGAGGTAATGGCGCCACACATGACATTTACCTTACATTCGCATGACAAAATGTATATCATCATGAATATATAGTTGCATAATGTTTTTATCCTGTGTGGTTTCCAATATTTTAGAGGATAATGTGGACCTTCTAAGAGATATTGGAGGAGTTGCATTTGTGTACAACCTTTTCAAATCCAGTGTTGTTCATTCAGATGTCAAGGAAACGGCACTTTTTACACTTGGGACTTTAGCAGAAGCCAATGGTGAGGAGCCAATGTCCATTTTATATATATAAAATTTACGTACATATAAATTTTTTATTGGTAATATGTGTTTTCTCCCACTTCAACAGTGTTTTGTAAAACCTCTCTCTGCAAAAAAGAGACTTTTGCAGACCTGGCAGGGTGGCTGACAAAAGATGACTTTTCACTGACACAGCGGAGAGTTGCTGTGTATTTGTTGTCTGTGTTAGTTGCCAACAACAGTAAGGCATTTTTTTAATTCAGTTTGAGATTACTGTAAAAATTCTGAGTTTTGTTATTTGTTAAACTCTTTTATGCTGGGGCACCATCACAGAATCAGGGCAATCTTTAGCCCTGACCAGTGGCTGCATGAATGGTCTACTGGAACTGTTCAGGTACATTTGATGTAATAATACAAAGGCTTATTAGAACAAACCTTCTCATGTGCATAAGATAAGTGAATAGTACTAATTATTCCAGGACAACCTTTCCTCTTCCTGTGGATGCTGAGTGTGATTCACACACCCATCTGCTGTGGGCATCGGTGACGAATGGACTTTGTGGATGTGTTAACAATCCTCAGAATGGTTATACCTGAGTATACAATCAATTAACACAAAGCGTCATGACTCCTAGAATAACACTGACTGTCATTTATTTTTTCTGTATTATAGAAGATGCCCAGCTTATATGTGTAGCCACGTTTCCAATTCTGAAGATCTGGCTAAAGCAGGCTCTGACACACCTAGAAATATTTAAGACCATTTGTTCATTCATAGCAATGACGGTTTCAAACAACAGTAAGTCGTCCTTTTTTTTTTTAAGCAAACTCCTTGTCATTGTGTCATTCACAACAGAGTTTCACTTCTCAACTAAATTTCAACTTTTTTAATTTAATTTTTCAAATCATAACAACTGTTATCTCAAGGCAAGAAAGTGTATCTCAGTGGTAACGTAGCTGTTGGTGGATTTGAACCTGGAAGCATCTGGACCCCAGTCTGGTTCTTTTACCACTGAGCCACAACGGGCCCAAACTTTCACTACTACTGCTTTTACACTTGAAACATATAAAATTAGATGTTATGTCCCTTGTTTTAAAATGTCCAGATTGTAAGGTACATGTTATAATAACAATTTTCTTTCTGCAGGATCTGTTCAGGAGAGTTTTTGTTCCTCAGGGTGTTTAGAAACCATCATTCTTTTATTGCTTCAACTTGTCCCTGATGCCCAGACGCACTTTGTGTCCTGCCAGCTGTCCGCCACTATTTCAAAGACCTTGTCGGCTTGCATCAGTGAAAACTGTACCTATCTCACACAAGCACATACACAGAAACAGTTTGTACGTAGAACATAATAGTTTCTCCCAACTACCTGCTCTCCTCAGCTGCTTTGGCTTCAGATCTGGCTCGATATGAAATTGTGTCCAAGCTCCTCCTACTACTGTCCAGCCCAAACTTGGACCCGGAGGAAACACTCTCAGTTTTACTTACCCTTAGTTACTGCACCGAGTCATCAGGTAGTGCCTTTATTTGATCTATATCTTCCTTATTTAGCTGTTCCCTTCAAGGTTTGTCATACCTGAGAATCTGCGTTTGCCCCACCTTTACTTAATTGTGTAGTATGTCTGTTGTCTGTTTTTTTGTCATTTATTTATTCACTATATCCACTTTTCACTTTTACCAATTAGAGGGAGGTTTGGACTTCATCTTCAAACTGATTAATTGATGCTTTCCTTTCGATTTTCATGATAAGCTTCCGTGTTGGGAACTTTCTAACTATCTGGTGTTTTTTTTATACAGTGTAACTGCGTCATTTCACACTAATCACAACAAATTCATCTTTATTTTGGTTGATGTCTCCACCCACTGCAACATACGCTACACCTTCTAAGTCCTGTTAATGTTTAAGTTCTTTCATAGCAACTACATTCTGTTCCTACGTCTAAACTAAAGTCTGTTGCGCCATTAAAGTTTCTCAGAGTTGTTCATTAGCGGTTCATATTTTTTCAATACTTGTGTGTGATGGCATTACAAAACGCAGTCATTTTTTCTAACATTATTTTTACACAATGTAACCTAAAAAAAATTAATTGCATGAATCAAAAATTCACAATAATTTGTCCTTGCCATTTATCAATTTGTCATTAAACTTTATGAGAGAAATAAATTGATACCTGTGTGTCTAGCGTTACTTCTATACTAAAATACTACAGAATTGATACTTGAATCACTGCTGTGCATCTCCCCTTTGCAGAGGAACACCAGTTTCAGTTGGTGAAATGTGGAGGTTTGGGTCCCATCATAAATCTGCTCACAGAGAACCACAGTGAGGAGGTCAGAAAAGCAACAACATTCATATTACAGAACTGCAAACAGGCCAGTAAGTAAGATTTCTTTGAAGCAACTATTGTATGATCTTAATACTCATTTAAGACTGGAGAACATTTTTATTCTGAATTTGTTAATTGGCTTATTTAGTTAAACATTTTTGCATTTATTATGAAAATTCATCGATGATTGTGATTTTACGACTGTAAGGTGTATTACATTTTTACCCTTTTCCCTTAATGAACTTTTATTCGTTGAATTGAGAGTGATTTGTTATTCGGTGGCTCATTTTACAAATTTCCTGTGCACTGATATTGTTGTCTCTTTGTGAAGCCATGTTATTGGCAGACCCAACTCTGATTATAGAGGATCTAAAATCAGAACCTCATATTAACATGGAAAGCATGAAAAGCTCAGCCATGGACATCCTCCTCCGAATTAACCAGCTGGAGCAGAAGCAACCAAAGGTTAGACAGTGACCTGTGCTCAGATTTCATCTCAAACTGCTGGATTGTTACTCATGAAATCTATGGATATTTATCTCCTGAGCAGCAAAACTCACCAGCTGCATCTGAGAAGGTGGTTCCACCCGTTCCATTCTCAGTCTCAGCCTTACATCAGCAGCATATGAAAAGAACCCCACCAGCACATACACTAACCAGCACACCCAGGCATGTGGAAGAAGACAACAATACTCATCCTCAGTGTGTAAAAAAAATTGCAATAAAGGAGAAGGATGGAGACAGGAAAAAGACAAGCTCTGAGATAGGTAACTGTAAGGACAATGCAAATGCAAGTCAGAGCAGAGACAAGGAGTCGTCTATTTTCATTAATACCTCAACACAAACGTCTTCTCATGTAAATCCACAAGATAGAGGCAGAGAGACAGATATTGCATACAGGTTAGTAGAATATACTTTTATGTTCCTTTTCCAGGTTCGTCGTCAGTAAATACAGTATGTTTTTCTGAATTCACGACATTTCCATTTCTAGCCAGAAACTAACAGATCCAGAATCAAGGAGGCAGAGTTTATCCAAGGAAATAAAACTTTCTCACAAAGGTAGAAATGTCTTCATGCCTTTAACTTAATGTTTAATTAACCTGTAAAATGTTTGGCATTCTTTAAAACAGTGCTCCCCAACCACTGGGCCAGCGACCATTATTTTTCTGGGCCGCAGAGAAATTCTGTTAATTCGGGTAGGAGGATTTTATAGGTAGTAAAATATTTTAGGACACCGAAAACTTAATTTTGTAAAGGGCTATATATCTGTCACAACTTAACAACTGTTCCGTAATAATAGTACGAGTCATTTAACTGATCCGTGGCGCAAAAAATATCGGGGTGCACTGCTTTAAAAGATTATTGATTGATTTTCCGTTTTAAATACAACTGTTGTGTTCTTGCCTTTTTCTTTTGCCTTCCATGTATTGTATGTCAATTATGCACTGCTTTCTATCCTCTAATTACATTGTCAATAATTAAGAGTCACAGGTTTGGAAGAAGAGTCATAGGAGGAGATTCATGGAAAAGGATGTACCACTTCATTCACGGTGCGCAGGTACTGGATTTAACACAGAATGTCACATTTATAGATATGATATGTATATGACCCAGAATATTATAATGTGCTCTGCATAAACTATAGTTACAAAGCAATACTGTCCATCTGTGTTCAGGCTGCATGCTGACCTTCGAGGAAGTGACCAGTCACACCTTCTCATCTCTTCAGAGCTCCTCCCACCACTGCTGTGACATGCACAGGGCACTCCAGGTGGCCACAGACCGATTCAGGACCAGTCTGTTCAGTCTCCTCATGGGAAGGGACTGTGTCTCAAGAGGACATGCTGAAGTAAGAGCCTTCATTATTTTAATATTGTTTTTACATTCCATTAGAGCGTTTTGTGTTTTGTGTCTCATGTTTTTCCCCCTTTTCACAAACTTTAATTCACAGGAATTGACATTCCCCAATAACTTAGTTAAACCTACCGATCGTTAGTTCTGTTTGCTAACCTGTAGCATGTCATGGGTCTGCTTCAGTTGTACCTACCTGCGCAGAGAAGATGAGGAGGAAAGGAAGGGTGTACCAAAGTCTGGTACAGACTGAAGGAAATGTCTTCCTGCGTTGACAACATTCACAGTGCCTATGAATGTTGGTCACAAACACAAAAAGCTAAATGTCTTTTATATATAAACAATTTATATTATACTTTTTTTTTCCAACCATTAGCCTTCACCTGAAAGGAAAATAGCAAATAAACAGCAACACTGAGAAATATCAAAAGACAAAAACACAGGAGAAAATTACAAGAATACCTATTCAAGGAGTCAAGGGTTTTGGGTTATGTTCTCCAGACTTATTTAGTCATTATATGTTTTAAAAGGTTTATAGATAATATGTTTTATAATATAATAAGATTTCTTTAGTTAAGTTTTTCCTCACAGCTTTGTTCAATAGAATTCTGTGTTCCATCTGTATTCCCTTTCTGCTACTGATGGTTAAGTGTAGTTTAGACCTTCTTTGGCCAAGGTAGAAGTATTTAAAAGGTTTTTTTAACCTCTTACAAAGGTCAATGGATTTACATTACTGTCATCTTTGTTTGAATCCCTTTTTTAAACTTTCTCTGTCTTGATTTGTAAATAGTACATATCTTATTAAAACAACAAACCTGTTTCTAACTCTGTGGGAAATTTGTTTGTGATCTTTTTTTTTTTACCTCAAGTCGGAAGTCTGGTGATGGGCTCATGTACAAATATACAATTGAAGTATCAATTATCAAACAGATGAAACTAACTTGGTTTATGCCTGCATTAGCATAAATATTGATTGGCTGCTAGTGAACCAACAAGTGTAAAAACTGATTTTTTTTTCATATAAATCAATGTGGAATAAAATAATGAAACTATACCAGAACCCTGGATGTTTAATTTTTAAACTTTTACTTTTTTTTTTACCTTATTTCATGTGTATACACCAAACAGTAAAATAATATCTTACAACAAGGCAATAAATAGTAAGAGTAATTTCATTATAGGGCCACGTTAGCTTTGCTGTCAGCACCCAACTGCTTTTCGTTGATCCAAATCAACGAAAAAACTTTTTAACTTCTCCCAATGTCTCCCAAACCCTTGGCTTCTTTTTTGCTTGCTGTTTGTAATGATGGTGGGGTCTAAAACTAGAGCACCATTCTGATTGGTTTGTATATATTGTTTTAATTATATTAATATATACTATTATTGTAATATTTTCAGTCTTTCTACTTTCAGTAACCTTTTTAAGATCCCCTAGCAATTTTCACAATAAAAATACAGTTCTTAGCACGTATATCTCAGTCACCCATCACTCAGCTGCCCGTTTGATATTGTTGGCTTGTTCAGCAACCGAGTTATAGTACGACAATACAAAATTGGAGCAATGTAAGATTATAGTTTTTGTTGGTGTAACAAATGATTTGAAAAAGGAGGCATCCTACAGTTTCTTACAGCATGGCATTTGCACTATATTAACACTGACATAAGAGACATTTTACAGACAGGGACAGACAACACAAATGTTTATGCTAGTTGGTCTTCCGGTCCCATAGCATTTTATTTTATTGCTGTTTTCTGGATGACTTGGTCCAGTCGGCAGAGTATAAGGGGCCTCAGAGGATTGTGGTGGGGGAAGCATGTGTTCTGTTGCATATTTCTCATGGACAGGATTGCAGTTACACTTAAGACTGTTGACCCTCAACCCCTTAAAAATGTCCTTCCTCTGGAAAGAATGTGGCGTCATCCATCCCTCGTCTTCTCATTCCCCCTTTCTCTAGTTTTCTTTCCCACAGGACTGGGAGTAGATGTGATCTCTGGCTTCCGGTAAGTGTAATATTTATGTGCTTTTTTGAAGCAAAATCCCCATTTATCCTTACATAAATACTTTATCATAAAGAATATTTTCAACTATAGCCTTTTTAGTCATTTGTCTTACTAAAAGTACTCAGAATAATCACAGAGTAGGTGGGTTAATGTAGAGAGTAAGGTATACAGTTTATATAGGTAAATATATTTAGAGTTTTTAATCTAGGAAGATCACTTCAGCCTGGTCATTTGAATTCTCTGTGATCAGTACAACGTATCAGGACAAAATAACCTAAATTCATACTAATTAGTTTTCAGTAAAATGCATATCTGTATTCAATAAACCAGCCACTAGGGAGGACAAGCCGGTGTTTTTAGTGCTGGTCCCAAGCTTGGATAAATAGTGAGGGTTGCATCTTTGGCCAAATCAAAGATGCGAGACAACCAAAAGATTTCCATACCGGATCGGATGCGAGACAACAGTGCTGCTAACCTACAGGATACTGTTGGAAATTGAAGATAAGGGTGAGATGGAAATTGTTGACTCGCTGTGGTGACCCCTGTAAAAAGGGACATTCAAAAGGAGTAGAAGAAGAGGTTTTCAGTACAATACCCAGTTGGAGGAATGATTATGTTATTTTTTGTTCAAAAGTCTTTTTTTTTTCCTATCGGCTTGTACCTTTTTTTTTAGGGGCCGCCACATCAAGTCAACAATTTCCATCCCATGTCTCCTTTTGTTCAGAAGTATTTATTCCTATGTCATTATTTCTAAGTAAATTTGTGGTTGCCCAGCAGTTTAGGTTACAACAGGATGGTGTAGTGTGATTTGGGTGGCAGTTGTGGAACCTGTGGTTCCTTAGCAACCTGGCAATGAATGAACTCTGTTATTACATATAGTCTTTGTTATTTTATAGAGGTGTGGGTATAATGGAATTTGTTTTGTCGGTTATTGGAGTTAAAAAAATCTCATAATAAATCATATAAATGTCAGCAGTGGTGGCCTAATGGTTAAGGAAGCGGCCTTGGCTCCGCAGGGCTTCAGGTTTGAATCCACCAGGTGCCAAGTTGCCACTGAGGTGCTCTGATCATAGCACCATCCTGACCCACATAAGTTCTAGTGGGCTCACCGAACACAGGAAGGCTCACAATATGGTGCAATGTGATTTGGGTGGCGCCAGCTGCCCCTGCGACCCAGCAACGGACAAGCAGAAGAAGAATGAAAGAAATAGTACAAATCAAATAATCACTATTAATGAAATAGAAAAAGCAATCAACCAAATTAGAATTTAGTGAATATTAAATATAAAAAAAAAACACTAGTACATTCTATTTAGTGATAAGGAAAGTAAAGCATTTATTTAAACAAACATTTCTGCGAACTTTTTAGTGAAAAATGACAGAGAAGTTATTGTATTTCTTCAGACCACAGCTTCTTTATGGTCAATCCACATCAGCTCGGTTGTTTTACATTGCCAGGATTGAGATCATTTTCTCTAAGCTGCTGTATGATCCACAGATGATCACTGATATTTTCCTCGTGGTATTAATGCTGTGGATTTTCTGCAATTTCTACCGTTTCTAGTGTCTCAGATGTTTCCTCAGATTTCCCAGCACTGTCAGCCATCTTCAGGGGCAGCATCATTCTAAGAGACTGCCTGTCTGTGCCTCCGTCAATATGTCTGTTGGCACACAAGTGCTGACCAAGAGCGCGTTAACGAAAGCAGTCTCAGTGGTTTGGTCAGAAATGTCAGGCCCTGTCACGTCCAACAATGACAGAGAGCAAGTTACAGACTCTTGGTTAAAAGCATGTGTCTCCTGCTCCACAGCAATACTTGGAGATGAATCAGAGTTCAGCTGACCCAAAGCTGTGTCCCCTGCTTCTAGAGAGGGACATACTGGTTGACCTGAGTATGGAGGAATGGGCTGGAGCTCTGGTGCAGGCTGTGTTTCTACACATTTCCTGAGAGAGATTAGAGACTCTGGTGTGGCTAGAGCTTGGATGTCCATCCCTTCTTGTTCAGGTTCATTTAGTGAAGCTGATGCTGCAGGTGTCTCTGTCATCGCAAGACTCTCAGTTACGCATTGTTGTATTGAAAAACACTCTGGTGTCGATGGATCTCCCACTACATCACAACGCACCACATCCTCTGTCTCATTAGCCACAGGCTTCTGAGTGACGTTGTCAGGTGACTCTGCTGCCGGCTCTTCCACGCTCTTCTCTTCTCTGACAGCACTCTTGTCAAAACTGGCCGTAGTTTCTCGCCTTTTGCTGATCTTATTTCCCATGATTGATCTGTCTGGATCACCAAAAGGACAAATGCATACTTTTATAAATAAGATTTTTTTTTTAGAATTGAAAAAAGAAGGTTTACATTATTGACTGTTGTAGATCAATGTGACTTCTGTATTTAACCCATCATCAAAGTGAACAGTGGGCAGCATAAAGTGCCCAGGGAGCTGTGAATGGGGACGGTGCCATGCTCAGTGGACCTCAGTCATAACCTGGCACTTGCTGGATTCAGACTTTGAACCCTCCAGACCCCAGTCCGGCTCCTTAACTACTAGGCCACCACTGCCCCACTAGTTACCTACTTACAGTATTTGTATGGCATCAAATCTGCAACTAGGTGTTCTTTATCAACCATGCAAGTAAAAATACTCTATGATCACTAAGAATGGGTGTGGGCAAACTTTTTAACGTTGGAGGCTACATTGGGTCTTAAAATTTCACAGGGTCAGGAGCGGATAGCTTGAGAATGTGTGTTAACTTAGCTTTAAAGCTAAAACCCCAAAATTGTCTTAGCCCTTTTTATATCATCAAATGGGAAGATTCAGAGGTTTTTATAAATAGATAGAACTTTATCAATCCCTCAGGTGTAGCCGTCAAGAAATTCAATTAATTTTAATTAATAATGTCATTAGGACAAGTTTGAGTGACTAAAACAAACAGGCTGCATCCAGTAGACTGTCCATGCCTGACTGAGAATGTTGTAGAATGTCTCTTAATCAATAAATTTAGAGTGAAATTTGCTTTTGCACGTCTTTGTAATTTCCTGTCAGTTAGTGCAGACTATTTTTCAGTAATAGCTTCATATTCAAATGTAGTGAAATAAGTACTCGGGTCAAATGTACTTAAGCAAAAGTACCTATACTTAAAACTAAAAAGAAAATCAACAATTCTTTACAGAAACTTCCTTATTGCAGTAATACGAGTAAATATATATTTTACGTGTCTACATGTCCTCTCTTAAGTAATGCAAGGTGGGAATTGAAGTTAAGCTGCACCGCCTGAATTTGCGTATTCTATATAAATTCTATTTAATAGATGTATAAATATTACAATAGTCATGTTCAAGTAAGGAAATTAAAGTTCAACTCGCAGCAATCTTTTTATGCATTTGATGTTGTACACAATTCCTTAGCTTAGGCATTGCAATGGTTAAAAAAATACAAAATAAAACATATAGGAAAGGATGCTAAAAAGTATGCATTTACATTTTTCTTGACAAAACACTTACTGTAATAATGAGTTCTACCTTTGGAATCCTGTTGGTGTCCTGTTCTGGAGAAGCAGAGACTGGTGTAGATCAACTCTCTCTCTTGTCTCTGAGTGTTTGCAGAAGAACACACAAACTGAGGGTTAGGGTACACACTCACGATTTGCACACGTCCTCACAGCCGTCTGTTTAAGGACCACTCCCAAATGAGACAGACTGACGTTGTGAATGTTAACAGACAGCCATAAAATAATTGCAAAATTTTACATAAACTGTTTGCACAGACTAATAGACACAAAACAAACTCAAGGTTATATTTGCTCTCCATGCTGGTCCCACTCTTACGGTTTCTCTGCGTTTTATTGAAGAGTGTCTGCTAAGTCGAAGTGAAAGGTTTACAGGATGGTTGGGACCAGCCGTGATGAATGGATCAGAAACACTACCAATTGGCAGAAGACAGGAGGCAGAGATAAAGATGCTGAGATTCTCTGTCACGAGGATGGACAGGATCAGGAATGAGGTGATAAGAGGGACAACACAGACAGGACTGCTGGAGAAAAAGCCAGAAATGCCAGATTGAGATGGTTTGGACATGTTCAGAGGAGGGACAGTAGATACATTGGTAGAAAAATGATCCTAGAGATGGAGCTACAAGGTAGGAGACAAAGAGGAGATTGATGGATGCAGTGAGGGAGGACATTGATGTAGTTTGGAGTCAGAGTAGAAGATACAGAAGACAGGGCTACATCGAAAAGGATGATTTACGAGCAAGAATGGTCAGAAAAGGCTGACCCCTACAATCAGGTTTGAGTGATCACACTAAAGTTGAGACCTCTCGGTTGTATCTATTGATTCAACAGCGCCATTTTCAGATTCTACTTCGATTATAAAGCTATATGTGCAACTATACACATTCTTTTACTAAAATGCAGTATATTTTGGTCATTACTTTTTTTAAAAAAATGTTTAAGATATTGTTCATTTCCCTACGTTTTGTCTTCTCGGTTTAAATACTTAAACTTAAAATACTCGACACTGCCATCTGGTGGTTCGCCGGGAGTGCTACAACCTCGCAGACACCACTGGTGAGACGAGAAACGGCCGCTTCCATGAGTTCTTTTTCACTCATACAGTAGAAGCCTGACCTGATAAATAGATATATGTGCATAATGAAACGGTAGACGGTATAAAACAGGAAAATAAAACACCGACTTATGTTCCTCCCGTTGTTTACCTTGAAACTTTCTGCTTCCGCTTGCTGAATAGCGGCTGCTTCTCTATTTTTTTCTGTCCTCCATGACGGTACATCCTTCTGTCTCTTTGACGTCATATCAACTTTAGATACTAAAATAAACACAAGTTATTTTTGTTTGTATGGCGAGGCTTAACAAGGGTTAGCACCATTGATGTAGTCCTATGACATCTTTTCTTTTAAACTCCACCTAGTGGACAAAACGCGCACATCTTAGGATGGCACAACGTGTGGAATCCAGGTATTTTTGAGCCTAAATTCATAAAACAAATTTGGTTTCCTGACATTTCACCTCTCACTATTACGATTCATTTTAATAACTCGTACAAAATATTGTATGAGTATAAGTATTAAAATATTTTTGTCACTAGTTTAGTCTTCACCCATCTACAAATATCACTATCCACATCTGGCATATTGCTGCATGAATATCGTTTTATTTTTATTTTTATTTTTTCTCCCACTGACGTCTAACAAACTCAACATTAAGCCTTCACATTGAATACTTTTCAAAATAAACTTTTTCATACTAAATATCAAAAAACCACAATGGGTCATTTTTACTTGTGAATAAATTCTCATGATGTTGTACAATGTATTTATTCATCCGTCTTCATCCTCTTATCCATTACTAATTTTTCTAATTTTATCTGCAAATATACTGTATTAATGTGGATATGGTGCGTGAAATATAGATAGATAGACACAATTGTATTCTTTACATTTTATTATGTTAAAATCCTGTCATGCACAGACCACCATATCATATATAGCCACTTTCCCATTTTACACATTCAGGACAAAATAATCCACACATGCTGAGGGAGGAAATATCACTTCTTCACAGCAGGGCCAAGACATAAACTTATGATCTTCTGGTTGTAGGGCAAGAACTTTACCCATAATTCCACTGCCTGGCCAAGATTAGAAAACAACACAAACAAAAAGAATGTTTCTAATATAAGAAGATTAGATTTTGGAAAATTGAGACGATGAGAACTGAAATCAGGCCACAGAGGGGAAATAACAAACAAAAACATCACTTGTTATTAGTTTATTTTAGTGTAACACTAACTTTAACTCAAATAAATGATTCAGGCGAGGAGACATGACACAAACAGAGCATAATAGTAACAGAACAAAGAGGTTTTAGTGAGGGCTGTACATTAAACGGAGTCTGCAGTATGTTAATCATTAATACCTGCACAAAACACCTATGCAGCATGTAATACTACAACACAAAAGTGTTTATCTTTATCTGTGTGCAGTGTGTGCCCAGAATGTATAAGAGACACGTCCCGTGTGGAAACTCTGTGTGGAGATTGTACAACCATGTGTTATTTTTATGAGACAAGTTAAAGGTGTCGTTCATATGTGCAGAGCGGAGCACATGCCATGTGTGCAAAAAGTCAGCATCGCTGTGGACTCACAGGTGTACAGCAAGACAGTCGAAAACTCTTCATAAACTTAAAAAAATGTTTTTCCTTATTTTTTTTTAATTATCAAATTAAATTAAGCAAATCATTAATTATCATTAACAGAACCAAGTCAATTTTGGTTACAATGATGTTTTTTGGGGCTAAAACTTTTTGTCTTTTAAATATGTGGAAGACCAGAGAAATTTTCATTTTAACCACTATTAACCACCATTATGGACTTGACCGTCCACTTGCCACTCCCCTTGGTGCCAGCTCCTTATTTTGATGGAAAGAATTGCATCCACATGTGCCAGGGGCTGCACCTATGTTGCCACTTGTGTTTTTCATGGTCATGTATTTAGTTTAATTAAGTAATCTCTGTCTAACATTTCCATTCTGCAACTCTACTGTCATATAACTAGGTGAGAACAGGTGATACAATGAGGCAGCAGTTCATAAAGAGGAAATATCCATCCATCCATCTAGTTTCATTCTCCTTTCCATTGCCAGGTCACATAAGCAGCAGTGGTCGAAACCCAAATCTTGCAGCTCTGTACCAGCCCCTCATGAACCTTCATCCAGGTGGTGAACCCACTGGAAGGAACCCGACCACCTTAACTGGTATTTGATCTTGCCCAGGAATAGAAACTTTGTGGATTTTTCCTTTTTTTGCATTTTGGTCTTGAAATGCAACTACCGCAATAGCAGAAAACTCTCTGTACTTGTCTGCACTGCTTCCAGTTTTAACATTGAAACATCATGGAACATGGCTTTCTTGACCAAAATTAATAAAGTCATGGGGTGTGCAGACATTTAGCCCTGAGGCTAAGTGTGAGCTTTTTCCAACAGTTTCTCATGTTAAGGTCTCACTTCTCAGTGATTCTTCAAAGAAGGCACGGTGCGTGTACGTCAACAGAGGTGTGTTCTCTCCTAAAACAGCCTCTGTGAAATTTGTCCGTCTCCATGCATACACCAAACTGTTCAGGAAACCTTGCAGCGACACACTTGCAGCCTGGAACAAATATTATTAAACAAAAACTTAAACTCTACACCAAAATCCCTACTAATTATTTTTTAGTGCCATATCGTGTTTTAAAATTGTACCTGTATGATGTAAAGTCCAAACAGGCTGCGCTGTCCCACATTTGCCCAAGTTATGAGAGTAGAGAGCAGAATGAGGACAAGAGCTGTATTGAACCAATAGGACAAAGAAGCACATGAGTCAAATTATCTGTGTGTCGCCATCTTGGATGGATAAACGTGCAGAGGCATACAGTACCTGGGAACCAGCAGAACAGGATGACCATCACCATTTTCCCTGCTGTAGAAAACATATTTTTGAATTTCCGTCTAGACAGTCCATCTCCTTCCACTGGGAAAAGATCTTCATTGGTATACCTTTGATACCACTTTCCAACCTCATAATAAATCACCTAGATAAAAGAACTATGGTTACATCTCACATACGGGGAAACCATTAGACCAATTTAAGATAATAATGTTGAACATTTGTGACTTACAGAGCAAGACAGCATCACTGGTATAACCACAAGGAACAGAAAAACTTTGATGAATGTGTCATGAATGATCTCCTGGTGAAGAAAACCAATTTACAAACATAAGAAAGGTAAAAACAGTACAGTTCCGTACACATATGAAACATCCACAGCTGATGTTTCAAATATAAAACCAAACTTTTCTTTAATTCTGTTCTTGGGGCTTGCTTTGGTAAAACTGAGTTATTCCTTAGTTACGCTCCTCTAGGCCTGCACTGCTGGGTGCACTCCCATGGTGCATTGCGGTCTTTCGCAAATTGCACGCATAAAGTCATGGACAATAATCTGGTTTCCTGTTTTTCCACTAGTCCTGATACAGGCTTGATTCATCATTAATCATATTTGTTAATTCACTGACAAATAAAAGTCAAACTCATAATTAACCACTGTCTTCTCCTGTCCTCTCCTTCTTTTCTCCCTCCTTTTCTCCTTCCCCTGTTCTGTTTCCTCATTTCCTCCCCTTTTCTGTCATAGCCAACAGTAACAATATAGAAAATATTTTCTGCTTTATTTTTAAATTTTTCTTTCTCCCCACCAATGCCGCAGTGCAACTATCTATCTATCTATCTGACTGTCAAATCAATCTCTTGGTTGGACCATAATTAAAACCCTCGGCAAGATCACTCAAACATAAGAAGTGTAAAAATAAACAAAACTGCAATAACAGAAATAAAAAAAAAAGTCAAGTAGTCATTAAAGAGGGAGACTAAGACTGTACTCACAGCATCAGAACAGGAGTCCTTCCACACATGTAAGAATAAAATACAACTGTGGCAGGAGAAAAGTAAATGGTGTTAAAACACACACATAAGACATTGTCCATTGAATTCTCTCTTAGCAATGGATTATTATAATTACTCACCTGGTGCAGTACTTGCTTTGGTTTTGAAGGATCACTGATTTGTTAGCGTTTGGAATCACTGCAGTTGATTTTATGAAGGGAGTCAACACATATACTAGGTATAGTGCTATAGGTATCAACCTGTGAGAAAGGACAGTCAAAATGGTTAATCGTGATTGTCAGTAAATCATGCAGCAAAACGACAATTCAATAACAAACTCTCACCATACAATCAGGTATATTGGTAACATGATTCCTTCCCTCCTACATCGATTCTGTAAAGCCATTCAAAAGGTGCAAATAAATAAATTAAAAGAAAATTAAACTAATACTTTGGTCAAATGGACCCATGTAATTTTGTACCTGTATATTTTCAAAATCTTCTGTCCTCCAACCTTGAATTGCATTCTTGGATTTCCAAGCATAAACCACCACAAGCAGAAATGAAATAAAGTAACATGTCTGGAACAGATTGGAAAAAATATATATATTTAATGCAACACAATCAGTTGACTTGTTGCAGCCAACAACAACCCTAACCCTCCATTCATCTTCAAAATAATACAACACTGTCCTTTTTCTGACTATGAGACCCTCATGGTCCAAGTCTGATTCTATAACCGCTGAGCCACCACTTACTGGAAAACGTAATCAATTCTACCTATTCAGCCCAACATCAGTCACAATGACTGCACGCTGTGAATTTGCAATTTGAGTTTCAGACTGTGTTAAGTGTGATTTTTGGTCTTATTTATTTAGAAGACAACTTTATTTGTCACAGGGGAACGTAACCCCTACTAAAAGGTCAGGTAGTAACACATGTTCTTGAGGACAGCCTATGATTTTACGTAATCCAATGCATGACACAGCACAACGGATCAGCACATGTTTATAGAAGCAATATAAGGAACATCGTGTTTTACTGCTGGAATGACATAATGCCAGTGAGAGAAAGGAGACTGTAGACAAACGTATCAGAATCAAACTGACTGAACTCACTCACCAGCGACAGTGGCAAAACGTATTGACAAATGGTTACACTGCTGTCTGTTGGATATCTGTTCATGACACTGGAGGACATCAAGATGAGAGCAGCCAGAAGATCTGCTAGAGCCAGTTGCATGAGGAGATGCACCTGAAACATTCAGCCGTATTTAAATTTTTAAACCATTGACACAAATAAGATCAAAACAAATCTGTTTTGCATCAGGTTTGATTTGAACTTGAGCTTCATAACAGGTACAAAAATAGATCATATTTAAAGTTTGGGTAGTAAATCACTATTTACTAGGGGTGTGCAAATTAATCGTTTTGGATCGATTAGGATCGAACTAGATCGATTGTTTGATATTTTTTATGAACTATTCCTGAATCGGATCATAGCCTGTGTCTGTCTAACTGTCTGTCTGTCTGACTGACTGTCTGTCTGTCTGTCTGTCTGTCTGTCTGTCTGTAGATGTGTATAAGAGACAGGGATCATAGCCTGTGAATCGAGTTATGAATTGGATCGTTATGTGAGTGAATCATCACACCCCTACTATTTACCTTGAGCAACACTGTTTTAAGGCAACAGCAATAAAATATGTAAGCAAATTGAATAAAAAAAAAAAAAAACTTTTCTCAAGGTAGGAGACACTGACTCTGTCATGATCTTAAACCTAAATCATTAATGATGAATAATGAATTGTTTCATCCTGGGGTGTAAAGAAAATCAGTTTGAAGAATATTTCAAGCTGATAATTCATTTTAATCTTATATGAAAGTTACAGATCAGTTAATGAATTTAATCTTGTTTTCATGAGAACAAACAAAAACCTCATTATGTACATATTTAAACGCATATCTATGTATTTCTCTCCGTATATACAGTATATTAAAATATAAATAATATTTATAGTAGTAAAAGTAAGTTAGAAAATTGAATAAATGTGGAATAGATGATGTGTTTTGTTAAAAGTGAGCTTTTAACTCGGCCCAAGATAAAAGCCTAGTTTGGATGAAAACCATACTGCAAAGTAAAAATTCAACAATTTTTCGACAAGTCACCCAATTGCCCCTCAAAGCTTTGAAATGCAATTATGTGGCTTAAAACTTGCTGACAAGTTGACAGTGAGACTCCAAACACTGACTGTGAAATTGTCGTTGTCAATGTGACCCTTTCAATCTCAACAAATTGGTCAAAAAGAATTTCATAAAAGTCATGAAATCCATCATCACCCATTCCATGGAGCTCAGAAATTACACAACTGCAAGAGCACAAAGTGTACAACTTCAATACAAACTCAATCTGAGTTTGTTGGATTTTCTTTTCAGATGAAATATTTATAGAATTTCAGTTCATCAAGAGTTTGGCCCAGGAATTTATACAATCACATGTGCACACATACATAACAGTGTATACAGTACATGTACAATTTGACTCACCTGTTGTTTTAGTCGTTTCCATTTAAGTGTAGACACAACCAACACAGAAAGGCTCCCAATGACACTACGAAAAAAAAATGTCTTATTTAACTAAACTATCTACATTGACACATTGTTCAACTATTTTGTACAATGTTTAAAAATAATCCAATTCACAAATAGGAAATGTATTCATACTTTTAAGAACATGTTATGGACAATGACACAGGAATATTGGATGACAGAAAATTATGTTTCAACTAAATGAGGAAATGTTTCTCTGTGACTTCAGAACATGTGTGTTTAAATTTCTAGTTTGTTGTATTTAGTCCATTACTTATTCCTGTGCATTGTTACTATTGTTTATTTCAAATTATTAAGATTATTTACTAGTAGCCATTGAAAATAAAACTAATGTATCTGAGAAATAAAGGAATTGTGCAGACATTCTGATTTTAGAGTAAAATTCATAAAAAACACTTTTTTAGGCAAATGTCAAGGTGCAAACAACACCATGTGTTTACCTAGCTTGAGTTTTATCGTTTACCTGTAGCCTACAGAGTTGATTTCAAGTTGTAAGTGACAAAGGGCAAAAAGACAGTTACCTGGGAGTGAGCGATACCAAGTACACAATCGTGAGAACATCAATCTGAAAAAAGAAAACGCACGACTTAAGGAAAGTGTAGAAAAAAACATTCATGTTAAATCTTTGTTGGAATTTGATGTCAAGGTAAGTGTGTTATTTGTGTTAACCTCTTCTCCAGTGAAAGTTCCATTTAAATCCATGGTTAATGCCCAGGTCTCGCTTTGGTCAGAACCTTCTTGTCCCCAGAGCAGGCGATTGTGACCATGTTTTACTGTCACAGCACACCACTGGTTCAATAAAACTCCTTGTCACATGCTGCTGTTGCTGTTTGACTCCACCTGCTCAGATTGTTCTGTTTGGCTTGTAATCCTTGTACGGTACATTTGTCATACAAGGTATTTTTCTCATTTGAAAATGGAAAAAAATCTGTTCTACCTAATTAGAAATAAATAGTAGTAAAAGGCCCTACCTAAATCAGTACTAAACCAATAAAATAGAAACAGGACCTTTACTATATACTTGCAAAAATGGCACAACACCTATCAAGAAACAGACTCTTCATATATTCAAGGTTTCAGAAACCTTTTTTGTTGTGTCTCTGCACATTCTGAATAAACCAATTCTTTTGTCGACTACTCACACTAGGGCCTTCATCTGGGTCAGAATTTTGTCCAGGGCCCTGTTCGACATTTGCAATGTACTTTTTCAAAAACTTCTCCATCACTGTCCTTTGCTGTCACGTGGTGTTGTCATTGTCGCCTGTTGCGCCGACGCATAGCAATAGCGCTATTGTTTTAACAGGCATTTATAGCCTCTGCTGTCACCTGCTGGAAATAGAAGAGTATTACATATGATATCTGCAACACTTATTACAGTGCAGACACCCAACAATGGTTATTTAGGTGATTTAGATCATTTCAAGCAGGCATTACCAGCGGACTGGTTGAAAACCACTGTGTTAGATCACACACCTAACTTAGTTGTTTGATGTCATATACTGAAGCTTTCTTGTCTTACTTTCATTTACACCAGACACCATGTTTTTGGGCCAAATATTCCAACCCTTAGATCAGTGGTTCTTAACCTGGGTTCGATCAAACCCTAGGGCAGGGGTGTCAAAGTCATTCCTCGAGGGCCGGTGTGGCTTCAGGTTTTTGTTCCAACCTATCCAGTGTAAACTAGTTGCCCAATCAGCTGTCTGGAGACGCAGATCAGCTGATTGAGAATTCAAGTCAGGTGTGCTGCTGGTTGGTTGGAACAAAAACCTGCAGCCACACCAGCCCTTTGTGGAACCAGTTTGACACCCCTGCCCTAGGGGTTCGGTGAGTCGGTCTCAGGGGTTCCGTGGAGCCTCTACCACAGAGGTCAAGACCCGACGGGGGTCAAGACACACTGACTCACCCTACTAAAGTAGGGTTCACTGAATGCGCACATGAAAGTGGTGGGGTTAGGAGCCACTGCCTTATATTGACAATTTCCTAGCTGTTACCATTGAAGTCTAGGACTATCTTAGTAAGTTAGAAAATTGAATAAATGTGGAATAGATGTTTTGTTTTGATGGCAAAGATTAGAGTAGTTCAAGAGCAAAAAGTGTGCAACTTCAATAGAACCTCAACCTGACTCATGATTGGATAAAAGAAAAATCTTCTCTCAACAATTTCCTTACTTGACTTTGCTTCCCTGCAATTTTGTTTTATTTACAATAAATGTTATTCCATTCTACCTATAAACCTATAAAGCAATAGGAAAAAATCTGCCTAAAACCTTTGCCACGTTTACGTGCCTGGGAGGGATTGAGAGTGAGAGCATGAGAAAGGAAACACTGTAAGCATGACTGTAAAAGAGTCTTTACCATGGCAATGTTGTCATAGTGAATCTGAAACAGAAACTGTTTGGATTCCAAATGCACATGCTGAGGTCTGCAGAGGTAACACATTGAGGGTCAGCATCTGTGTAAGATTTTACCTTTTTTTACTTTTTACTTATCCCTTTATACACTTGACAGTTAAGGAGGCAATTTACTGTTAATAATCCTCCGTGAAAACTACAGTAAAATAAGAAAGACAAAATACTCACTAAGTAGTAATGCTAGTTAAACTTGGTGTGGCTGTTATTTTTTTTCATTCAGTGCTTTATTTTTATTATTATTATTATTTTTTTTATTTGTATTTACATTTCTTCTTTCCCTTAAGGTAATGCCAACTTCTGATCCTTGGGTTGGGACATGGAGACCACACAGGCCCAGAGGTCCCATTTCAGCCCAGTTTCTAAGCCCAGGACCCAAGTATGCACTGCCTGGACTCACAGGTAGCAAAGGGCCTTTCTTAATTTCCATTTTTGTAACCAAAGTTTGCATCATATGTTTGTGCTCTACTTCTTTGTTTTCTGGAGGTGCTTTGAAACATGACCTGACTAAAAACAAAGCACCAGAGTACAGCTTTGGGATACGTCATGAAGCAGCCAGTTATGACTGTTCTCCTGGACCAAAGTACCTCATTCCCTCAAATATCACCCGAGTAGGCCCAGATGGCACTCCGGCTTTTGTGTGCTCTAGTCGTGCAAGTGGATCTAGACTTTACCAGACTCCTGGACCAGGTAAGAATTAACATGGTAAACGCATCTCTGTGCTGTTTAATTTAGTCGATTTTCAGTCAATTACTAACTGAAATATATGCTGACAGCATGTTTTAAATAAATACAGTAAATCTACATTTACATATTATTTATATTATATTTACATATACATGTGGATGTAGACAGAATACAGTGGGGCCCCGACCAATGAGCTATGTCAGTGATTTTCAACCTTTTTTGTGCTGCGGCACATTTTTTACATTTACAATATCCTGGGGCACACCACCAACCAAAATTACATTATAACACAGTACATATAATACGTATAGTCAATAATATAGTTTCAATATGTATTTATATTCAGTGTGAAACCTGGACCTGTTTCGATGAAAACACAAATTGTATATATATAATATAGCCTTTATTTATTGATAAATTAAATTAGTTTTTCTCCTTAGTGCCCGCCTGTCCGTCCTGGGTGAGGATCCCCTCCACTGTCGATCACCCTGAGGTTTCTTCCTTTTTTCCCAGTCTGGGTTTTTTTGGGAGTTGTTCCTCAGCCGGTGTGAGGGTCTATAAGGACAGGGGGCTTTTTGCTGTTGTGTTTAATGGATCTTGTTTATTTTATATAAATGTTTGTGAAGTGCCTTGGGGCAACGGTTGTTGTGATATGGCACTTTGAACAAATAAAGTTGTTGTTGTTGTTGTTATATCCTGGCAGGAATAGTAGAAAGACAGACACAAAGCTCTTCCACTCAGTCTATTGCTAATTTTTGTTTTTATCGCAGTCAAGCTTGAGAAGCTCAGTTTACATAGATATGTGGTTGAAGGGTTTTACCAACACTCCAATATAAACAATTTGATTGAATAGTTATACATGTATTACCTTTCCACACACACACATTGCTTTCTTAAAATTGGTTAATTTGTCTTATGTGTCTTTGAAGCTTTTTGAGTATTTACTGAATCAGACTTCCTGAAGAGAACAGAAGAGCTAAATTAGGTTAATCAATGGTGTTATTTGGGAAAAAGTAATTACAAAACAACAGCTCACTGTTGACAAAAAAGGAGTCTGTAAGTTGGGAGTTGGTTTTTCTTTTGTCGACCAATCATACTAGGGCCTTCATCCGGGTCAGAATTTTGTTCAGGCCCCTGTTTGAATTTCACATCTGCATTTTACCTTCTCAAAAACATCTCCAACGCTGTCACTTGCTCATCTTATAGTCATAGCTGTTATAGTCACAGTCGCTTGTAGCGCGGTCGCGTGGCAAAACGCTATTGTTTTCAGAGCTATCATGGCCTTTTGCTGCCATCTGCTGGAATAGAACAATATTGCCTTAACTAACACACTTTATTACAGCGTAGACACCCAACAATGAGTAATTAGGTGATATTAAATAATTTCCCACGGTACACCTGACGATCTCTCACGGCACACTGGTTGAAAATCACTGAGATATCCAACCAATAATTAGATATGAGCTTGCAACTTTTCTGCCATTTTAATCTTAATTAGAGATTATATTTGACAGATGTGATTTACTAAGCTGTGTAGCATTAAAAACCAGCATGACCTTTGCGTCATTTTTCAGGACCGGCTGCATATGCTCTGCCACCTGTGCTTGGGCCCAAAACAGCTCCTAGCTTCTCTCTGGGTGGATTTACCAAGCATGGAGGTTTCTTAGAAGACCTGAAGATGGTAGAAACTGTTCATTTCTTTTCTAAATTGTATTTTATCATGATGTACCACTATACCAAGTGACATCATTTTTTATTTGTTTTTCAAATTTATTTTTTTGTCAAGTGGTTAGGGCTTCAAGTTTGAATGCACCAGCTGCTAGATGTCTCTTAGAGACATCCTCAGGTCTTAGAGACATCTCTCTTAGAGACATCTAGCAGATCTCTATTATAAGGCCATCATCCAGCATCACTAACCGCTGGAATTCCTAATAAGTAGATCGCGATCTACCAGTAGATCTCAATATATGTGCTAATAGATCCTGAGCAGTAACATTAAAACATAAGAGTAATCACTAATCAAACAAAACAACATTTCTTTTCTAAAATGTATTTTATCATGATGCACCAATATACCAAGTGACATCATTTTTTTTTTTGGTTTTCAAATTTATTTTTTGGCCAAGTGGTTAAGGCTTCAAGTTTGAATGCACCAGCTGCTAGATGTCTCTTAGAGACATCTTCAGGTCTTAGAGACATCTCTCTTAGAGACATCTAGCAGATCTCTATTATAAGGCCATCATCCAGCATCACTAACCGCTGGAATTCCTAATAAGTAGATCGCGATCTACCAGTAGATCTCAATATATGTGCTAATAGATCCTGAGCAGTAACATTAAAACATAAGAGTAATCACTAATCAAACAAAACAACAAAACTTCCAGTGGGCTCACCACCCACACTCGCAAATCGCAGATGAAGATGAATGGATAGATATTAATATTTATATATGCTCTTTTATTTCTTCTAAAAAATTATACATTTAAAAATAATGATCTTTTTTCCTTCTAGACTCCAAGCCCTGCTTCCTATAAAGTTGTGGATCCTGATGTTTACAAACAAAAACTTCCTCAATTTAGCATTGTGGGCCGTAACTTTTCTCCCTGCAGCACTACAAAGACACCAGGACCTGGGTCACATTATCCTGAGAGGGTATAAAACTAAAAAATACCTTAATCGCTCAATTACATTATTTTGTTTTTGATAGCTCTCCTGAATATTCTCTTTCTAGGTCACTGTCACAAGAGCAAAAAACTTGGTGTTTGAAATAAAAGTTTATAAAAGACATACATTTCAATTACTTAAATTAAATTTTGATGTGCTTTTTATATGTTTAATTTAAATGATAATAAATGTGGTCCCTTAGCAGTCGTGTACAAACGTTTTGACTCTTTTACGCTACAATTGGTTCTGCATTTAGACACAAGGTCCAGACCAGTAGCAGACAGATTCAAGATTCAAAGAACTTTATTTATCCCCAAGGGGCAATTCAAGATAGAGCATTTATACAAATGCAGAAGAATCATAATCACAAAACAAACCAATTAAGTAATTAGTTTAGTGGACCGCATTATAAAGCTGAAAGGGCCGAACACAGTCCCCGGGCCTTAGTTTACCCTTCACTGACCTGGAGTCTGTGTGTACTGAGCAATCATAACAAATAACGATGGACTCTAAAAATCGCTTGTTTTGGTTTTTCTCCGCTGCGTGGCAGAAATGAAGGATGGTAAAAAAAAACCATAGAAGAAATTAAACACAAAAAATGAAAACATTAAAAAACCCCAGCTCTGCTGTTTTACCAACACAAAGAAACAGTCTTGCCATAACTCTAGAACACCACCACACCTACAGCATCGCAATGAAGAGTTGAGTTGACCAAGCATGTACTGCCATTCTATTTAATTTGGCCTCCCACTCCATAATTCTAATTATGAATATGTAATTTTTGCTACATTTTCCACTTAAAGTCGGTATCAGTCCATACTTTCTTCACCTTTACGTTCGTATTACACATTATCGCGGGCATTACCGTTAACCGCTAACGTTTTTAAGTTGAAAAATATGGTTGTTTCTTTACAGCAAGGCCAAAAATCTAGGTAAATGGTAATCAACATTTTTAACATTTTGTTTTCAAACAAACACTGCACAAAAATAGCCCTATGTAAAAAATCGTACCAACCAGAGTACATTATTTTTAAACAGGCAATAAGAGGGACACCACATCCCCGTTTCTGAGGTCCTCCGGGCGTCTCCGTTGCATAGAAACGAGAAATACTTATATGTTGCCTACCCATCTTTGGATCGAGACTATATTGTCGTTTCCAGATATATTCAACACATCAACTGGCCGAGAATTGTAGGGGATTTATTTTATTTTTTCACCGGCGGGCCTTGAATGACGAATATTTTAGCGGTGCCGATTTGGTTGTCGGCATTAGCTTTCCGTTAGCACGCATTATCTAATCGATGTGACTAACGGTGTAGAGCTCACTGAAGTCTTTACAGGTGTTATTGTTACCCTCAGCTAGACAGATATTGCTAAACAATTACTTATATCAACAACGTAGAGTCGCGTCTGCCTATTAAAATCTCAAAAAGCTGGTATTGATGCTGACAAACATCTTTTGGAGAGTCGCTCCTTAGGGAGCATCGCGGAATTTATGGTACAAACTCACAATAACTGCAGTAGTGATTTAGGTACTACTTGAATCGACAAAAAACGACATTAAGAAACCATGGCTGGTGACGCTGGTAGCATCCCCGAACTGGATCAAAAGAAATATGATTCGGACCAACAAGTGAAGATAATCTGCCTGGGTGATAGCGCCGTCGGTAAATCCAAGTGAGTATGACAGTTTACAATGTTACACACCTCAAATCTGTACAGGTTTGGAGTCATAAAACTATCATTTTAATTAAGATTTGTTTATTTTAAAGACATCAGTCTATGTCAAATAAAATAATCGGAAAAATGTCAGCTAAGGTGAAGGGAGAGGTTTATAGTACACTTGTGAGACCAGCCATGATGGATGGCTAGAAATTAGAGACTCTAGGAATAGGCAGAGATGAGATTCTCTTTAGGACAGACAAGGATGGACAGAATCAGGAATGAGGTCATAAGAGGGACAACACAGACAGGAAGTTTTGGAGAAAAAGCTAAAAAAAACAATTATTCATTAAACAGCAATGTAGCGTTAGGTTGTAAATACGGAGCAAAAGAGACTCCCCCACAGTAAAAATAATGTAAAAAACAGTTTACATAATTTAGAAGAATGCTAGACATGGAGCTACCAGGAAGGAGACAAAGAGAAAGGCCAAAGAGGAGATTGATGGATGCGATAAGGAAGGACATGGAGGTAGTTGGGATTTCGAGATGAGGATACAGAGGACAGGGTGAGATGGACAATGTTGACTCACTGTGGCAATCTCTGAAAAAAGGGACAAGCCAAAAGCAGAAGAAAAAAACTGTTTACATAATTCTGAAACTGTTTTAACTCAATGATCATCTCTCAAGGATCATCTACAGATTGATCTTTTCAAAACCTTGAAATAGACAGACATACAGACAGATAGATAGATAACTTTATTCATCCCCGGAGGTAAATTGGGTTGTTACAGCAGTCCGGTATAGTAGACAGAACATTAGAGACATTAGACATTAGAGACAATAAAATAAAAGTAAAATAACATAAAATAAGTACAAGGCTTGACTTAGCAGGTAGGTTGTTAGGGTGTTGTTAACAGGTAGATTTAGTCCAGTTGTGTGATTGTGGCTCTAGCAGAGGTGGATGAGTTGTAGAGTCTAATCGCAGAGGGTAGGAATGATTTCCTATAACGTTCCTTAAAGCAGCGGTGTTGGAGGAGTCTGTTGCTGAAACTGCTCTTTAGATTGTCCAGTGTGTTGTGGACGGGGTGGGAGGTGTTGTCCATGATTGCCAGCAGTTTCGCTAGCATCCTGTCTTCTATCACCTCCTCCAGGGTGACAAGTAATATTGGTAAAATAGTGGTCGACTGGACTGTCTATGTCTGTGAAAGTCAGCTGGATATCTGTAGGTATAAAATGATTGCACCAGTCACAGAATGAATAAAGCACGAGTTATGATTTAGATAATGCAATACATTGTCACAAAATAAATAATTACTAATGACATTTTTTTTCCTTGCAGGTTAATAGAAAGGTTTCTCCTGGATGAATAGTATCCTTTATTAGCAAAAAGCAGCTAATAAATAATTAATTGATGCAAAAAAAAAAAAAATCCCAGCATTTTATGTACTGAAGACTGTTTAAATGAAAACTTGACTCATGTCCCAGTCGACCTCAGCAGCTGTCTACGTATGCTCTCACACTCTACAAGCATTTGGCCGACGTCGGAAACGAGACAGTAGCAGTAGGTACGTATTTGAGCAGGTAACTTTTTCTCCCAGGAACCTATCAATTTGGAAAAAGTTATTAATGGGTTTTGGTTTCACAGATTTCTGGGACACAGCTGGCCAGGAAAGATTTCAGAGCATGCATCCCTCGTACTACCACAAAGCACATGCATGCATCATGGTAAGAGGCCCTCAAGACTATAATCCATGTCGTTTGCTTTCATATCTGCAAAGCAAAACAGACCAGGGGTGTCAAACCCAATTTCACAGGGGGCCAGAATTGAAAACTGGCATGAAGTCAGGGCCAAACTCAACACATACTGAGAAATAAACGTCCATGTTTCTCTCTGGATATGAAATAGTGTTTTTTCATGAGGATACACTGAACCTGGAACAGTCAAAGCTTATAAGTATCAACTCATGAGAAATTGTAATAGAAAAAATTCTCAAATCATTGGTATTTATTTCTTATTCCGTCTCTTTTTTGTCTTTTCGGATCATTTTTAATG
This sequence comes from Paraplagusia blochii, assembly GCA_016785265.1. Lineage (NCBI taxonomy): Eukaryota > Metazoa > Chordata > Actinopteri > Pleuronectiformes > Cynoglossidae > Paraplagusia > Paraplagusia blochii. Next base: position 81,630 of record JAFBJS010000102.1, read on the forward strand.
TAAATCTTTTCAGAACAAAATGTATGTGCTATAACAAAAAGCATGCATTATTAATATAACAAAATTTGACAGTATTTAATTTCCACATACTGGTGGGCCAACTATAGTACACATTTGATTTTATCTCATGGGCCAAAAATAATTACACTGCCGGCCAGATTTGGTCCGCGGGTCAGAGTTTGACACCTCTGCTTTACAGTGTGTGATTAAGTTGGTATTACCATTGGTATGTTCCGGTCATAAATGATTGTGTTCATTAATATGATTAATCATCAAGAAATTTAAACATGATTCATTCCTTTTTAAGGTTTTTGATGTACAGAGGAAGATCACATACAAGAATCTGGCAAACTGGTATAAGGAGCTGAGAGAATACAGACCTGAGATTCCCTGCTGTGTGGTTGCCAACAAAATTGACGGTGAGTTTGTTTAAATGACAAAAAATAGATATAGGTTTTGTTTTTTAAATCAACAAAACGAATCAACATATGTAAGTGACTTGTCATTAATCTGCTCAATTTTTGTACAGCTGATTTGAAAGTGACCCAGAGAAGCTTTAACTTTGGAAAAAAACAAGGACTTCCGCTCTATTTTGTGTCAGCGGCTGATGGGACAAATGTTGTGAAGGTCACACGATACACAAATGTTTTCTGAATTTATCATGTATGCACACATACACACACAACATATGTTATACATACATACAGAAAATACATATATTCTTGGATAGATGGACAGAGAGACATGATATGTATGTCTGTGTTATTACAGGAATGTCATCCACCAGTACAGGAAGTTGTTTTAAATATAAACCTTCAATGTAGTTTCTCACCAAGTACTTTTTGATCTCTGACAAATAGAAAGAATATTATTCTATGTTTGCGTGAAAGTCAGTTTACTTAACTGTATGTTTACCTCATATAAATCAGATGTCTACTCATGAATATTGCAGTAAGTACAAGTACCTTCTTGATGTGTCTGTCCCAACAGATGTTTAGAGACATGATCAAACGAGCGGTAGACTACAAGCAAAACCCAAGCGACTTCATGGATGAAGTCATGCAGGAACTAGAGGTATGTGCGTCTCCAAAGAATGGAAGACATATTGCAAACATCAGAAACAGTCTTACAGTTGAGTGTACAAATACTCAATGTTGTTGTTGAAATATTCAATCCTACAGAACTTTCAGTTGGAGAAAACAGAAGAAAGCGCAGAGGCAGAAGATGAGGAGCTAAAATCAGATCTGAGTGCAGAGCTCCTTTGACACACTTTAAAGAGCAACCCAAAGCCTCCTTTTATCTCATGTATTTTTACCGTCTGTTAAGATCTATTGTGCAAATCGTTAGCTTCATAGCATAATTGCCTAAGTCATAGTTATATGACTTAAGGAAATTATGCTATGAGGCTAACGAAATAGAATATTACATTAGTCAAATAACTGTTTTTTTAGTGATGTAAAATGTGTATTTTTATATCATTCTAATCAGTTTGGTCCCAGCAGTGAGGGAGATGATGGACTGAACGAACTGTACAACTTTCAAATGTCTTGCGAAACTGAAGCTTGTAACAATGAAATCATTGCCGTCCGATCTCTTTTTCATGGCTTCGGGTTATCTGTGGCTTTAAAGCTTTAATTGTAATAGAGAAATTTACGTTCAACAGTTTTATGGCAACAGTTTCTATTGAAGGAACTGTTTAGTGGGGGCTGCCCTTCAGGGAGATGAATTAAGTCAAATCGGTCCAAAGAGTTTTCAGATTCAGATTGTTGTAAGCAACTGGACTTCTCAGAGCTTGAAAGATATTGTTCCTTATGCGAGAAACTTTATAAGTTTACTTGGCAACAACTCTTCTCAAAATTACTCATGCTCTTTGTTTAGTGTTTAAAGTAATCTAGAAATTCGTACAATGAAGTACAAGTGTACAGAAATAAAAAAGATACACAGTACTCCTATAGTTTTAGGATGCTATTTGAATAATCCAAATCCTTTATTTGCAGTGACTTATTTTTGATTTAAGTCTTTAAATCAAATATAGAACAAAGCTATACATTGTCAATGAGAGCCCTAAATTTCTAGGGACTGGGCTAAAAATATTTTGAATATATATACTCCTGAATTCATTATTAAATGTGGATGAAAATGCATCCTTCAGGGTGAGAGGAACGAAAACAAACTCCTTGCGATGCGCAAGACATTTGACCACTGAGCCTCAATTGTCCCAACAAAAGATCCTAGTGCTGAACATTGGTTTGACTTGAAAATTCAAAAGGTTACAGCAACGAGAAAGAGAGTAAACTCGTGTACCAACCCAAAACAATAGACCTATAGTTCTGTAACTCTGTCACTAGATGTTTGTGAATACGAGGATAGGAGCTACATAGCAGGGTATACGAGCTAATGTGTGTTATGAACGCAGCCATGCAGTTGATTATGGAGCTCAGTGAGCATTAACATTAAACTGGACTTTCACCATTTAACGTGCTCAAAATACCCTTACAATTACAATGCAACATGAAACCCCTCTCTAGGGAAGTAATTATAAATAACAACATGTGTTTACTTAATTTATCACCTAGTTAAACTTTACTAATGTCGCTGGGGCTGTTTAGTTGAACACCATGCTGATATACTCACAGTAAATAAAGAAAAACAAAAATCCTCAAAAGCTCTGTGTTTATCCAATGCCTTAAAAGGTTGGATTTTTTAATTGTTCTGCTTGTCACTGCTGCACAGATTCCAAAATTCCATCATTGGCAGTAAATACATATTTCATAATATATTCTGTTTGTATTGTTACACTGGTAATAATTATAATAACACATTTTATTTTGGACACTACTGAATTTAGGTGCCATAGAGACCAAACCACACTTACCTGTGTTTGGTGGCAACAAAGTTTATATGACAGATATCATGTAGATCTCAATTAAGATCATTCCACTAATGATTAAAATTACTCATAAAAAATGCTCATTGTTGGTTCTCTGGGATGTGGTTCATGTTGCCTTATACTTGTATGGCTATTTTGGGTTTTTAATATTTAAATTATAATGTTTTTGTATCATCAAATGTGAATGTGAGCCATTAAAAACAAATGTGAATGTCGAATGTCTGAAATGATTTGTATCTTGTATTGTCCACAGCAGTGTTTCCCAAACTGGTCAAAATTCTTAAACCCCTGTGACCAAAGTCAATAGACATTTTTTTTGATAATCACTGACCATTATTGATCATTCATTTCATAATCATAATCTAAACGATTAGTATTGTTCAAATTTTAAATAACAAAACACATTGATTAAACCTACAAAAACGATCGTGATATTCTGGGAAACAGATGCAAGACGACCCAAAAAAAAATTCTCGAGACCCACCGTCACCACCTAGGTAACGGGAAACAAACGCCCGCAATGCCTCCAATTAGTGGAAAACAAAACATTGATGCAGAGTTGTTTGATTACAAATTTTTAATACATAATATAACAAACATATATCTCTGTGGTGGACCTATCCTGCGCAACATCTCAGGTCTGGCCCCCAGCCTTCGCTTTCCTCTTTCCCCATCCGCATGAGGTTTCTATAGGTAGTGTCTCCATGACTTGTATTTCAATTTTGAGATATATAGCGTATTAAAATAAAGGGAGTTAATAATTCATGCCTCTAGAGGTGGCATGTAAAAGAGCTGTACTTGATTTTTATTGGTCTACAAAGGGAGAGAAGAGAGGAGTTCACTTGTGAGACAAGGCTGAGATGTGCAGCGATACATCCACCATTCTAAACTTCACAGTGCAAACAAGGTGAAAAAAAAAATGCTTCAATGAGAAGATCATTGGTTTCAGTGGGTAGACAGACACCAGTGGATTTCTTTATTAAAAGCTTACACTGTTCCTCTACACATCTAGATTGTGCTTTTTAGATTTTTAAAAAATAGGACAAACAGAATTCCTCAACACATGTTTGTACATATATCTCGACGATGCCTGTGTCTGGTACATGGTGCGCATTTTGCATCAACATTTTTTGGTAAACTTGCAACAACAATCCCGGAAGAATTGATGATTGCTCCGGTGTGTGTGTCCAGACCGTTCTTGCTGTTTGTAGGGGAACTGTTCTGATTGGTACCGAACCTCATTATAGAAAAATCTAAACAGTTGAGATAATTTCACAAAGAATTTAAACATAAATAAGTTGAATGCAATGTTCACTCACACACAGATATACATATGTATGTATCTTTATATATATTTGTGTAAATACTGTATATACACAGATACATACATATGCATGTTTTTACACAGCCTTATTCCACCAAAACTAATATTTGATTGTATTTCCATCCAAGGAGATGTTGAAGTATCTAAGAAGCATCTGTTGTTCTCAAGATTTCCAGGAAATGGCACCATATTATTGAGTCTAATCGCTCAAGAAGGCTGTAACTTAGATAGTCCTAAAGCAAACAGAAGTATACAGTTTATATATTTGGCACATTTTTACCTTTGTGTCATTTGCTCCACACAATGTCACTTCATATAAAATAGCTATTCCAAAGATCAAGAGTGTGAACAAAAAAAAACAGAAAAGAGTGCTCTAAGATAAGCAGTGCAGCTTAAACAAATGGGGATAAATGAATTATATTTATGAAAGGTTATGGTTCTGATTCCTGGTGCAACTTCTGGTCCTGCACCTTCCTCCTCTGGCAGGACTGTCCTCTTTTTAAAATATTTTATTCATTACAGAGGAAGATGAATGAGGCCAAAAAAAGTGTGTTTCAGGTAACATGAAAAAATAATATAGGGTTGGTCAAAAAAGGATTATTTTATTATTAATCATGATTAAATGTTTGTGTCTCTGAATGTCTCAGAATTTCACAAACCTAAGTTCATGAGGAAGAACAAGTTATGTTTAGCATATGGTAAAAAGTTCTTCCCAAAAAATCCTGTCATTTCAATATGGCGAGGGGTTTCATGCTGAACTTCTCAACCAGATGGTTATGAGAATCTGGTTTACAAGAGTTGGCAGGGTTCGGTATGTGAACATGGTAGACCAGTGAGAAGACAACAGTCCAGCAACCTGACTGCCTCCATGGTTTTATCCAAGTTCCTCAATTCTGGAATGAAACATCTTTAATTCTAAGAAGAAGTCCAGTTGCTGACAACTAAACTTTTTGGATGTCATGAATCTTCACATACTCCATGGTTTTACTTAATGTTGCTGATACTGAGGGATTCTCCCTGCAGTCTTTTACAGTGGACCAAATGGATTCTAAACGCTGGATGCTGGAATGACATGAAACTAACATCTGACAATAAAATATTGATAGACATTTTAATAAAAATCTGCAATTTTGATGCAGAAAAATTCTCAATTGCTCGGGTTACTGGAAACACACTATTTTTTTATTTGGCCTAACAATTTGGTTCTCTTTAAGCCAGGGGTGTCCAACCGGATCCACAAAGGGCCGACGTGTCTTCAGGATTTTGTTCCAATGAACAAGCAAAACACCTGACTTGATGCTCTTAATTAACTGATCTAAGTCTCCAGACAGCTGATCGGTCAGTTGGTGTGCTGTGAATAAGTTTAGAATCAAAACCTGCAGCCGCCGTGGACCTTCAGGGACCTACAGTTTGACACCCCTTTTGTAGGCTTTTGTCCTGCTTGTGGATCTTTTTGTCATGACAAAGCCGCTGCCGAGAATCTCAGGTTTCATCTTTGCAAGGCAATAAGTGGATGTATTCGGACCGTGTATACCTTGAAAAGTAAGCAGATACATTATAGCATGCAAGATAATGCATCTTAATATCCCCCATCCCGAACAACCCAAAAGGAAAATAAATATAAATCAAACTCACATATAGATACACGCTGCTTTCAACACTCTACGTGACCGTCGTAGTTTTAGAGTATACAGATTGCACGCATATATATTCTTATGTGTGGCTGTTAGTGTTAGCACCTTTTTCACCTTGTTTTGTGCAAATATTCCCCTTAGTTCATAGTTTCGAGTTCAAAAGTTTGTAGAAAGAATAAAATCTGATCACTTTTCCACAGGTGGTGTAATATGCATATATGTCAAACACACACTCTCTCTTTCACCCCCACACGTACACACACACATACTATATATATGTATATATATACATATATATATACATATATACATATATATGTATGTATATATAGTATATATTCTTAATATTTTTTAAAAATGTATAAGAAATCTATCATATATACATTGCCTGTGGTTTTATAAAAGGAGTTATTTGTGGTATCGTTCATCTTTACAAGTATCAGGTTCATTTTAATGTATACAGTAAGTGTATTTGCCGCTTTAAAGTTCATGAGTGAATGTTTCAAGGGTCATGTTTGACAAGCAACAAAATCTAAACACAGTGTTTAAGGGAAAGAACTTAAAAGAAAAAAGAAAAAATTATCAGGGACAAAAGTACAATGAGTTTAAGGACGTAACAATGCAAGGAAATAAATTGATGAAGTCACAGTGAGGCAGTGAGTGCTATTCCTACAACCCAGATCCCAAATTCACCAGCATCTTTTACATGGTTATAAAATGGGGGAACGGGGGTAAACACCTAAATAATCAACAAATAAAAGAAAGAGAATAAAACTCTGTTTCTCATGGTCAGCACTGGTATAAATATAACTGTTGTTAATGATCCTGCCCCCCACTGGTTGCCACTGGTACTCGCAGTTTTTTTGAAATTTATCAGGGAAACAAAAACGGGGAAGTTGTAGGGGACACTGCAAGGTTACAGTAGATAACATTTATATAAGAGGGCCCTGTTAAAGACAGAAGTACTTTTGTTCCAAACCCTTTGACACATATCAAAGACTTTAAAGCGGGGCCCCGATCTACGAGCTCCAATCTGCAATTTTTCTGAGCTATGAGGACGCAGCTTTTCACAAACTTAGATAGAAAGAACTTAGTTGTATTTTCTCTTAACAGAGCTTGTGGTTACTCTGGGAACCGAACCAGGACTTTCTGCTCTAACAGTTTTGGAGGCTAACATGCTGCTGCACTGCTGAACCGATAGGTCGACAGGCAGGAAGTAGAGGAGGAGGAAAACCTCCTTGTCATTGTGATTCACACCAATGCACACAAAATGTGACCTCTTCATTAAACCCATCACTAAAGTGAAGGGGTGGTCAGCTTGGAGCGCCATCGGGGGAGCTTTGATGCTAACCTGGTAGCAAGTGGATTCTTACCTGGAAGTCTCCCCACCCAAGTCCTCCTTAGATGGATACAGTAGATAGATAGATAGACGTTAATAATCCCTCCATAATGTCCTTTGGGAAATTAAAGAAAGGACGAAATTCTTTTGAATTCTACCCAAAGGACATGCTAGGAAATATTGAGTAGTGAATTCTCATTAGAGGACTGCCTCCCTCCCTGATCCCAGGTCACGCATCAGCACTCTCTATTATTTTTGAGTGGGAAAATGCATTTAAAATACAAGAGCTACTGTCGAACGGATTGCACTCATAGGTCGGGACCCCACTGTATATTATTTAACTGTAAACACGTTGGAGATGTAGTCACTTTGACCCCCCTCTAATGATGACTATTTTTTGATGACTATGATTTTTGTTAATAAATAAAAACCTGTTGTTAACAGTACACAAGCTATTCCAATCTTAAATTATATTTCACATTTTTAATCTAACCATAAATATTTTTGTTTTAATAAAATTATCTTATCTTTCAGCTTGGAAATATAATATTTGTGTGTTTTCTTTTACTTAATTTTCTTGTATTTTATTACTTAATAAAGGCTGCAATATGTATCTCTTTTCACCACACGCCCTGAACAAGAACAGGATTACAGATTCTGTAACTGCATCACTAGATGTTGTCATATTATTGCTGATGCAATGTCCACATCATTAAACGTTATTAAAAACCCTCACTTGCAGTGTCTTAAAAGCCCAAATAAAATCACTGGTTTAGTTTATAAAGCAATTTTCACATTTTTGTTGGGTTCAGTGCTGCTTTGGAGAACATTCATAGAATTAAAAAAAAAAAAGAAAACAAAGAAAAAAGGATGTCCCGGATTCATACAACTCAACAGAACCTCATCATAAGTTCCCCTCTTACAAAACCATAAGATGCCATTTTTTTACCAGCAGTTTCAACACTTATCTAACTGTTTTCAAAGAAAAGAAAATCTTTCCATTGCCCAAACCTCCATCCCTGAGTGATTTAGAGGCTTAAGATGAAGAGCCTCCTTTTTTTTTTCTATTTGAACCAATGTGTCAGATCACATCGCAAAAATCTATAGCTGAACTGGCAGGGATTAGGGTAAGGATGGGGTCCTAGCCTCACATTATGGGATGCCCTTATGTATGAAGGAAGACTTTAAGAAAATAAAAGCTTACAACAAACCTTTCTATTCAAAACCATGATGCAACTCTTCATGCTACTATTTAAGAAAGGGTGACCATAAGGATACATATATTTATTTATTTATTATATATATAGCTATATATATTCATATAGGTAAAAATCTGTAAACTATTGTTGGAATAAAACTCTTTCTCTCTGCCTTCTATACTAAAAGCCAAAAGGAGGCAAAGAGTATTTATTATATTTCTCTTTGCAATATTATTTTCTTTTATTCTAAAAGCTAACTGTAAATAGATATATATATATACCATATTATATATATACTTTTTCCTTTGGAAAATAAAACCAAAAATATTTATTAAAAAAAGCCACGAGTGTTAGTTTAACATTCTCTGAATATAATAGCACAGTCTGGGTACCAAGGTGGAGGGTTTTCTTCCGTGGTTTACTTGTTGAAGCTCTATTGCTTCAGTTAAAAGTCTTTTTTTCTGTCAAAAATCTATACTGAGTATAGAGAAGACAAAATTACTTCAGATTCTGTGTCAGCAGTCTCACTTTTACAGACTGTGGAACTCTATATTATGAAAGGCAACTATGCTTTCTGTTGAAACAACCATTCTCCTCCTGTACTTGAACTTTTACAAGCCTGTTGGATGGTGGGACAGAGGTAGAGAAGGAGTCCAGGAGAAACGGAGTGAGGAAGAGTTGGGTGTCACTAAGGGAGAAGAACGTCTTTCGCAGAATGTTCTAGCTGCAGCAGAGTAAGACAGCAGCACACTTTTAAGTCGGACTTTTCTGGCTCAGAAGTAGTAGCGGACGACTGGCAGATCGTCCTCTCCACCTCGATGCTTCACCTTAATGCAATATGGGAGTAAAAGTCATCGGAAAACCAGCTGCGCTGAAAGACGGACGTTCTCTCCTTCCTCTCTCTTTCCGTCTACCTACTCTACATTTTATATGTTCTCTCCACATTTTTTTCCTCACCGTTGCTGAGTTCTCAGGCAGGGGTCAGCTCTCCAGCAGCTGTTTCAATGCTCGTTCAATATTCATACGATGTCCAACACGTGTCACTCCCAGCTCCGCAAAGTCATCCTTGGTCAGAGCCGGGAGGTGGGAACCCTCAATCTCATGTTCTTGGAACCCTGGTCTGTGTTCTCCCAGGTTGATGCTCTCCAGCCAGTCTCCAACATCATACTTATTCCAAAGATGGAGGGGCTTTTGGTGGAAAGGCCTAAGGGCTAAAAGTGGTGAGCCCAATCCTGGAGAATGGGAAGGGGATGGAGACGGAGAACGGGATCTGGAGCGGGCACTGGAGCTCCTCATTACAAATCGGACCTCTTTAGGCTCTTGTGGCAGACCGAGGCTCGAGGACTTGAGTATCGTTTGTGGCGTTGCAGTCGTTGAGGGTGAGAGGCTGAAGCCTGCATATCGTCCAAGAGGATCACTTCGATCAGGTGAGCCCGAACCTGGGCTTGGGGTACGTCGGGTGACTGGGTAACGACTTCCAGGGCGGATGGTGTAAGTAGTGCCATAACTTCTTTGAGAGATGGTGTGGAGCTCACCTAGGCTGCTGAAAAGTCTATCAAAGAGAGACAGATATAATGGTTAGAGTGCTTGTATTGACCTGCTCTTCTAAAGATGGAAGGACTATAGGAGAGAGGTTAAAGTTTTTTAAAAAATGGCAAAACTTGATCGCTTCATCTTGTCCACTTGGTTGTACCGCTTCCAGTTCAGAATACTCAAATTTTTTATCCAATTATATTTCAGCCATATGAAAACAAAATCTACTGACAGGCCTTCAGAATCAACAGTATGGTGATAGAGTCTAAAAATGCACAGCAAAAATTTCTTTAAACAGATTCTTGATTCAGAACACTGAGTGACTTGCAAGGACAGACTGGACCTTAAGCAACAGCAAGAATGGAGAAAGAAAAGGACTAGTTGTAATCGGTCCAATAGTCTGATTGAACTCATTTAAATAAAATTAGATAGAAAAATAGGAGGGTGGATAAGGACATTTTGAAAATATTGGCGGTTATGGTGAGTAAAGTGTATTTAGTCGTTGTTTCTTGTTTTGCGTCTGCAGTAATGATGTTAATCTGCATTAACTGCATGTGTATCTAAGATAGGGGTGTCAATCACCTCACCAATACAGTTCCCTTTGGAAGGCCAGTTGTAAACAATAGACTGTACAGATGTAACGCTAATAAGTATACTATCATTAAAGGTAGGGATGTCCGATATATCGGTCCACCAATAAATATCGGGCCAATATGAGCATACTTTTTAATATCGGATTATATTTGTATCGATTTTTCCACCGACATTATTAATCCAATGCTGCAACGCCGCAGTCTCGGCAAATACGCTGGACTTCATGAAGAACTGAGTCAGCAGTACTAACACTCTGACCGGCACGTGATTAATGATGTCATTTAAAGGGACAGCTACAATGAGCAATGGTACAGTTAATGTCTGTGGTCTGGAGTTTTTGGAGGATAGAAAACTGTAATTCTTAATGACTACAAGGAGCTGGTCATCTGAGGGTCGGGGTAAGATTTTAACACTTTATCGCGAGGCGTATTTATTCAGCGAAGTAAAGAAAAACAACACGGAATGGACTCAGTGAAATGACAACGAAGCAGCACAACTAGTGGCAGCAGCGGCAGCAGTAGCTCTCGCTCTCTCAAAGACTCAGAGTTAAATAAGGTAAAGAAAAGACAAGAGTAAAAGAGATACATACGGTAAAGAACAGAGAAGAGCAAAACGAATCAGATAAACTTCACAGAGTTCATTGTCCTGGAGAACCAGTCGTTCTCTGCCGTTGAAGACGCTGTTTTTACTAAACATGTGGAGTTTCTGTAGCCGGGCTATGTCAGGACTAATCGTATTCGAAATAAGTATTTCTGGGACATTTGCCAGTGAAACGCCGTTCGGTGTCGTCTCTCATGTCATCAACGAGAAGAGTCGTTTACATTGTGACGATGCTGAAATGTTGTTTCTCTCATTATAGAGGGTTTTTTTTTACTCTTTTACTGCAGCTGATTCTATCTGTGCCCATTTATATTGACTATTGTTGTGAGGCTGAATGAGCCCAGTTTATAATGTTAATCAATGTTTTTTTAAAGTTATTCTGTCCAACACTAGACATTTCTTGTTTACATTAAATGCTGCACAAAGAGTCATAGGACTGTTTCAGACAAAATGGTAAAAATAATTGTAATTTTTCTATAACTTATATTGAAGTAGTGTGTTTATGTTGTACACAGTTATTTATAGAATGGATTTAGTCTGGTATCACAATAATTCAGGGGAAATTAGCTGCATATATCGGTATGGGTACATAACAGTATCGGAAATCAAGTGTTTGGGCAATATCGCTTAATATCGGTATCGGTAAATGTTAAATTGGACATCCCTAATTAAAGGTTTATCTCAATGATTGTTATATTTATTTAAGTTACAAATATACATAATTCCCAGTAGCATCACGTCACACAGCGAGGCTCAAAATATGCAGTGTGATTTGGGTGGCAGTGATGGAGACTGCTGGCCCTGAGTTAGGTGAATAAATAAAGGAATATA